>BQKN01052651.1:0-18564 GCA_022839385.1 Asparagus kiusianus | reverse complement strand
CACAATGTCCAGTCGCATGGGCGTGTCTCAAAGGGCACTGAACTTCCGCATGGATGGTCAAAATTCAGCATATTTTATCAGCTGTCATATTAGAAAAGTTTAAAAATATGTCACAACTTGGATGCTATGCACATCGAGAAGAACATAAGTGAGAATCTCTTGAACACTTTGTTGTAGGACGGGAAAAAAATCAAAAGATGACTTAAGGGCACGTCGAGACCTAGCAGAATTGAATATTCGTCCGGAACTGCAAGTTGTAGATAAGAGTGATGGAAAGTTTGAACTCCCAGCCTCCCGTGTCACACTGTCGAAGGATGAGGTCCACAATATGTGTTTATTTCTAAAGTCTGTGAAGATATCGGATGGTTATGCTTCAAACATTTCAGCAAATGTGCATATTAATGACAAAAAGATTTTGGGACTCAAGATACATGACCATCATATTTTATTACATCAACTTCTCCTGGTTGCGTTGCGACATGCTGAGAAGGATCTCGCGATGGTGGTAATAGAATTCTACGGTTTCTTCAAGCAACTATGCTTTAAGGTGATTGATGTCAGGGAGTTTGAAGAATTAGAGGGACGTGTTACCAATACACTGTGTAAAATAGAAATACTATTTCCACCCTCATTCTTCACGGTCATGGTGCATCTCACAATACATTTAGTATACGAAGTCCGCATCACAGGACCATTCAATATCGTTGGATGTACCCCATGGAGAGGTATTTATTATTATAATATTCATTTAATATTTGTCAAATTATGTTTCTCAGTTCCATTTTGATACAAATCATGAAACTATATGCTTGTAGGTATTTGGGTTTCATGAAACAACTGATGCATAACCGTGCACATCCTGAAGGGTCGATCGCAAAGAACTACATAAGTAACGAGAGTATGAATTTCATCTCTCGTTACTTGCGGGGCGTGGAGACAAAGCTAAACCGTCCCCAACGAATAATTGATGGTATATTCTACAATGATCATGGGGAGGACACTAGATTCCCCAGAATGGAGCTAGATCAAGCCCACACATATATCATGAGTAATGATACTACATTTAACATATACGCGGCGTAAGTATTTAACCGTTTGAATCAGATTATATCACCTCACAATAATTATCTCTATTTATCCGTTATAAATTCTTCTTGTCTAGGCTTCACATCCGATATGTCCAGACTACTCTTAAATGCAGAACAAAAAATAAGAAAGTTATGGACACACACTCTAGACAATTCCCTGCATGGCTGAAGGGTGAAGTAAGATCTTTTTACATTTCTGATTCGTATATCAAATGTATGTGCCTACCACCAGATATGTAAACTATTTACTTCTTTTTTAAAGGTTGACAAACGGATTACGAATGGGGTTAACCTATCTGAGAAAATTTGTTTATATGCCAGAGGTCCTTCTAATGTGGTTAAGCGTTATGGAGGCTACCGTGTCAACGGCTTTAGGTTTAACACCATCGGTCTTGAAGAGAGACGACAAACGCAAAACAGCGGTATGTTCTGCTCCTTCTCGCAACTATCATACGCTAGTTCAAAATATCTAAATCCAATACAAGGGGAAATCTATTGCTACGATCAGGTAAAAGACATCATGGAAATTTTCTATGGGATTAATAAGGAAGTTAGTCATGTGATGTTTAAGGTTCATTGGTGTGAGCAGAAAAAGATGAAGGATGACTATGGTTACACACTAGTTTAATCTTAACAAGAAAATATATCAGACTGAAAAATACATGTTAGCTGCTCACGCCAAACAGTGCTTTTATGTCAAAGATATAATGAAAAATAACGAATGAGTTATCCTTAAGAATCCGCCTAGAGCCTACATTCATGAAGCCGTATCTGACAAAGATCACGATGAGGAGGTTATCTTGACCGACGAAATAGTTGTTGAGTTTTACTTAACACAAAATAATAATCTGGCTAATGAAATTGCACTAACACGCCCTGATGTATCTGCGATTATATATAAGCCAAGGCGTTAAAGGTAAAAACCAGTCCGTAGCGGAGTCGATAAAACTATAAGAACAATCCTTTCGTCGGCACGCACACAGTCGCAGGCCATCCGCACACGATCGCAGAGTAGAGCCTCAACATCATCATAATAATGTAATACTAGGTTATGAATTAAAAAGAACATTCATTGTATTATATTATTGCCTATATATTATCCGTTTGACTGGTTATCATGCATCACGGTGTGTCATGTATTATATTATTGCCTTTATATTATCTGTTTGACTGGTTATCATGTATCACTGTGCGTCATGTATTATATTATTATCTTTATATTATCTGTTTGACTGGACATCATGTACACGCGATTCTGTTGTCATGTGTTTATGGTAAGGAGTCTTTCTGTATGCGAGCAATGGTCATGTAGACAATTAATGACTTCTCGGCATACGCTAACATATCTAGATGGTCGATAAAAGGTCAGATTGCTTGCCCGGTTTGCATGTCAGACTATGAGAGAAAGTTTCTGAAGTACAGTCGTACGTTTTGTTATTGGTAACACAGAAGATGGTTGCCTACAAGGCACAAGTTCAGAAAGTTAGTAGGAAAGTTTGATGGCAATCCAGAAAGTAGACCGACACCACCAAGGATGACCGGAGAAGAAATATTTGAGCTTCTACATCCTTTACCCAGAGAAATATTTAGGAAAAAAAGATTCAACAAAGAAAACCCATTTGGGGTTAGGAGAAAAATATTAAAGCAAAAATGGAAGGGAAAGGGAAAGGGTAAGCTATTTCTCAAGGACAAATCGAAAGGAAATAAGCCTCACAATGTCCAGTCGCATGGGCGTGTCTCAAAGGGCACTGAACTTCCACATGGATGGTCAAAATTTAGCATATTTTATCAGCTGTCATATTAGAAAAGTTTAAAAATATGTCACAACTTGGATGCCATGCACATCGAGAAGAACATATGTGAGAATGTCTTGAACACTTTGTTGTAGGACGGGAAAAAAAAATCAAAAGATGACTTAAGGGCACGTCGAGACCTAGTAGAATTGAATATTCGTCCGGAACTGCAAGTTATAGATAAGGGTGATGGAAAGTTTGAACTCCCAGCCTCCCGTGTCACACTGTCGAAGGATGAGGTCCACAATATGTGTTTATTTCTAAAGTCTGTGAAAATATCGGATGGTTATGCTTCAAACATTTCAGCAAATGTGCATATTAATGACAAAAAGATTTTGGGACTCAAGATACATGACCATCATATTTTATTACATCAACTTCTCCTGGTTGCGTTACGACATGCTGAGAAGGATCTCGCGATGGTGGTAATAGAATTCTACGGTTTCTTCAAGCAACTGTGCTCTAAGGTGATTGATGTCAGGGAGTTTGAAGAATTAGAGGGACGTGTTGCCAATACAGTGTGTAAAATAGAAATACTATTTCCACCCTCATTCTTCACGGTCATGGTGCATCTCACAATACATTTAGTATACGAAGTCCGCATCACAGGACCAGTTCAATATCGTTGGATGTACCCCATGGAGAGGTATTTATTATTATAATATTCATTTAATATTTGTCAAATTATGTTTCTCAGTTCCATTTTGACACAAATCATGAAACTATATGCTTGTAGGTATTTGGGTTTCATAAAACAACTGATGCATAACCGTGCACATCCTGAAGGGTCGATCGCAAAGAACTACATAAGTAACGAGAGTATGAATTTCATCTCTCGTTACTTGCGGGGCGTGGAGACAAAGCTAAACCGTCCCCAACAAATAATTGATGGTATATTCTACAATGATCATGGGGAGGACACTAGATTCCCCAGAATGGAGCTAGATCAAGCCCACACATATATCATGAGTAATGATACTACATTTAACATATACGCGGCGTAAGTATTTAACCGTTTGAATCAGATTATATCACCTCACAATAATTATCTCTATTTAACCGTTATAAATTCTTCTTGTCTAGGCTTCACATCCGATATGTCCAGACTACTCTTAAATGCAGAACAAAAAATAAGAAAGTTATGGACACACACTCTAGACAATTCCCTGATAGACCCTAGAGGGGGGGTGATTAGGGTCAAAAGGCTCTAATATGCAAATTAAAACACACAACAAGCAATCCACAGGAAATAAAAGCAAACACAGTAAATAAGAGAGGGTTAGGAATCGTTATCCTTGACGCGCGATGTGTTAACGAGGTTCGGCCCTCTGGCCTACGTCCCCGCTCCCCACTCTCGAGGAGAAATCCACTACACACACCCGGTTTGGAAGCCGGAACTTCGTCTACACAGCGATCCCACACGATCTCTCTCACCACACAGTTTGATCTCAACAGATCACTCCCTCACAGTAGATCTTACTCAAGATCTCAACCACACAGCAGAAAGAAATAAGCAAGAACTCTCTTTTACAAAGCTCCTATGGCAGAGAGAACAAATTACTGAAGCTGGGAGGTGAGCTCACACAAAACCACAGAGAAGAAAGCAGACTGATTTGAAAATTTTTCACAGCAGAAAACAGAAAACTCTCTCTGGTTTTTCAAACGTTGGCTCAGAAAGAAGAAGAAGCAGCTGGGGGGGTTTTATAGAAATGATAAAACCATTTTGAAAACAAAACCCAATCTTCCTGTTAAGGAAGTTAATCTCTTTTTCAGAGTGTTAGCTCAGACTGAGCTAAGCACCAAAGAGTGAAAGCACAGGCATCGATGTAAAAAATGACCGTTTAATAAAACTCTTGTTGACTGAACAAAAGAACTGAGCGGTCGTCCGAAATACCATTCGGTCGACCGAAAAACATTGTCGGTCGACCGACCAAACACTTCGGTCGACCGCGAGCTGCTTCTAAAACTCAGAAAACAAAACTGACCATCGTCGGTCGACCGGAGCGGTCGACCGATATAGAAATCGAAATTTCGGTCGACCGCACCGGTCGACCGATGACTATCTGGAAAGATACTGACGAAAGAGCTCTGAGAGCGGTCGACCGGACCGGTCGACCGCTTTCTGACATTTGCTGAAAATTGATTTTGTTAAGTTTGAAATATTTGCAAAATATTCATTTGACCTCTGAAAAATCTGAAACTTTGTAAAATGTTTTTAATACTAAAAACAAACTGTTTGGAAAAAGAATTTTGCAGATAGGTCCTCAAACTTGTGAAAAATAAGGTTTTGTGAAAAAACGCTTAAAAGCTTAAATACGAAAACATGTGTGTGAGTCCCAATAGCTTCAAGTAAACATAGTAACTCTTTGCCTACATTCTAGCACTAGAGAGAAACATAAAAGAAAGCTAATATCCTCAAATGAAAGCAATACTTGAGCTTGATATAGCTTGAATCGGATGAAGCTTTTGTATGACTTTGTTGTTCTTGAAATAACGTTGCTTCATCTCTTGGCCTCCTCCTCCTTTGGATATCATCTTTGTAGCATATATTCCATCCATCCTCCATTAATGACACTAACGAGCTTGATAAATAGATTTACTACATTTTCACTCAATAAGCCATTAGTACCGATAATGGTGGTTGTAAGAACATCATCAAAACATAAGGGCTAACAATCTCCCCCTTTTTGATGATGACAACCAACCATTATAAGAGCCAAAATAAAATAGCTTATAGATAGTGCTCCCCCTATCTATGAGCTCCCCCTAAATATATGCAACAAGTGAGGGGATATTTCTCCCCCTTTGTCACCATCAAAAATGGGGGAAAAAAAATACAAAAAGCAATTAAACAAGCACACATTGTAGAACGGTCACATAGTGCATAGGCCCAAACCATTTCTTATGCGACAAAAATCATCCTCTCCAAGAGGCTTAGTAAATATATCCGCTAGTTGAGATTTTGTGTCAACAAATACTAGGGATACATTTTGTTTCTCTACATGATCGCGTAAGAAATGATGGCGTACATCAATATGCTTGGTTCTAGAATGCAAAACGGAATTTTTCGAAATATTTATGGCACTTGTGTTATCACAAAAGATTTTAATATTTTGGAAATGCAAATCATAATCAACCAAACTTTGTTTCATCCACAACATTTGAGCACAACATAAGCCGGCGGCAATGTATTCCGCTTCCGTAGTGGACAATGCAACACAATTTTGTTTCTTGGAAGCCCAAGAAACAAGTGAATTTCCTAAGAATTGGCATGTTCCACTAGTACTTTTGCGGTCTACCTTACATCCGGCAAAGTCGGCATCACAAAACCCATATAAATCAAAAGAAGTGCTTCTTGGATAAAACAAACCGAGATTAAAAGTACCATTAACATATTTAATGATCCTTTTAACCGCAATTAAATGAGATGCTTTAGGAGAAGCTTGAAAACGTGCACATGCACACACACTAAACATAATATCGGGTCTACTAGCGGTAAGATAAAGAAGACTACCTATCATACCTCGGTATAATTTTTTGTCCACGTCTTCACCACTTTCATCCGCATCAAGCTTAACACTAGTGCTCATGGGAGTAGGCGCATGCTTAGAATTCTCCAACTTGAATTTCTTCACCAATTCCTTTGCATACTTGCTTTGTGAAATGAAGATCCCATCCTTTGTTTGCTTGACTTGGAGCCCGAGAAAGAATGTAAGCTCTCCCATCATACTCATCTCAAAGTTATCCTGCATAACTTTAGAAAATTCCTTGCACAAGGATTCATTAGTGGCACCGAAAATAATGTCATCCACATATATTTGAACTGGAATGAAATCATTTTTCCTTTTTCTAACAAAAAGAGTGTTGTCAATTGTTCCTTTTGAAAAACCATTTTCAACAAGAAAACTAGAGAGGCGAGCATACCAAGCTCTAGGAGCTTGTTTCAACCCGTATAAAGCTTTTTGTACCCGGTATACATGATTTGGAAACTCATGATCAATAAAACCGGGGGGTTGCTCGACATACACTTCCTCTTCAATAAAACCATTTAAGAAAGCACTTTTAACATCCATTTGAAAAAGTTTGAAATTTTTAAAGCTAGCAAAAGCCAAGAACATCTTAATTGATTCCAACCTTGCAACCGGTGTAAAGGTTTCATCATAGTCTATGCCCTCCTCTTGATTGTATCCTTGGGCAACCAAACGAGCTTTATTCCTAGTAACAATGCCATGTGCATCAAGTTTATTTCTAAAAACCCACTTTGTGCCAATAACACTAGCATTGTTAGGTCTAGGAACTAACTTCCAAACTTCATTTCTTTGAAAATTATTTAATTCTTCATGCATAGCCAAAACCCAAAATTCATCATTTAAAGCATCATTAATTTTCTTTGGTTCTATATGAGATAGAAAAGCAACATTACCACACTCACTCAAGGCTTTTGAGCGAGTAATAACTCCTTTTGAAGGACTCCCAATAATTTGCTCTTTTGGATGATTTGAAGTGAATTTCCAAGCTTTAGGAGGTTCAACTTGATCTTGAGCATTTGAGCTATCTACATCTTTTTGAGCTTCTATAGAGGGAGTATCATTGATTTGCAACAAGTCCAATCCTCCCTCAATATCATCATCATCATCTTTCCTAGGCAAAACAACTTGAGAACAATCATTAGTCTCATCAAAAGTAACGTTTATAGATTCTTCAACAACGAGGCTTCGTTTATTGAAGACCCTATAAGCCTTACTTCGAGGTGCATAACCCAAGAAAATACCAACATCAATTTTGGAGTCAAATTTATCATGGTGATCTTTCGTATTTAAAATGAAACATTTGCAACCAAAAACACGAAAATAACCAATGAAAGGAGTTTTTCCATAATAAAGTTCATAAGGAGTTTTCTTGAGCTTTGGTCTAATCAAAACACGATTCAAAACATGGCAAGCCGTATTAACGGCTTCCGCCCAAAAATATTTTGGTAAATCAAAAGAGTTTAACATAGTGCGTGCCATCTCTTGTATGGTGCGATTTTTCCGTTCAACAACACCATTTTGTTGTGGTGTTCTAGGAGCGGAAAACATATGAGTTATACCATGATGAGCACAAAAATCATAGAAAAATTCATTTTGAAATTCACCACCATGATCACTTCTAATTTTAACAACTCTCAAGTCTTTTTCATTTTCAATCCTTTTAACATGATTTGCAAACTCTTCAAAACAATCATTTTTCTTTGCAAGAAATATTGTCCATGTAAAACGAGAAAAATCATCGATAATCACAAAAACATAATGTTTGCCTCCAAGAGAGGTAACACGCATAGGACCAAATAGATCAAGATGAAGTAATTGCAAGGGTTTAGAAGTCGATACCTCATGAATGGATTTGAAAGAGGATTTTGTTTGTTTACCTTTGGCACAATCCTCACAAATTGTATCTCTTATGAAATTCAAATTTGGTAACCTTTTCATAAGATTCTTCTTAGACAACTTTGATATCAACTCTATATTTGCATGTCCAAGTCTCTTGTGCCAAATCCAAGGGTTTTCATCAATTGCCGCAAGACACTTCACATCTTGGTTCACTAACTCATTCATCTCAAAAATATAAACATTAGACTTGCGATTTGCAATAAAAATAATTTTTTCATTCATACTAATGATGCATTTATCCGGTTTAAAAGAGATATCAAAACCTTTATCACTCAATTGACTAATACTAAGAAGATTGTGATTCAAACCACTTACTAAATAAACATCTTCAATAATGGGTGAGGGTTTCTTACCAATAGAGCCGATACCAACGATTTTACCTTTCTCACCACTACCGAAGGAGACATTACCTCCTTCAATCCTTGATAGGGTTGCAAATAACTCTTTGTTGCCCGTCATATGATGTGAGCAACCACTATCAAGGTACCACATCTCCTTACGTCGTTGTCGTGACGTCCCCTACAAAAGAAGAGGACGAAGGTGTAGTAGCTTTAGGTACCCATGTCTTGGGTCCTTGGTGGTTAGTAGTTTTGGTACCTTTGGGTACCCATATCAAACCATAAAAATCTTCATTGTCTTTAACTCTACAATGAGTAGAAATGTGTCCATGTCTCATGCAATAAGTGCACACAAAATTTCTTTTGTATGCATGATTGTGAGAGCCATAGAACCTATTTCTACCATGGTGATTGGCATAAACATGAGTGGGTCTAGTCCTACAACCCTCAATTTCTAATCTTTCAATTTTTGATCTTAATTGCTTATTCTTGAAATCGAGATCTCCTAACAATTCATCTTTTAGAGCAAGAGAGGTTGTTAGTTGTTCAAGCTTAATATCACAAGAGGCATGCAATTTTTTAAATGAAGAGTATTCTTTAGACATTCGTTTAAATTCAAAGTTCAACTCTTCTAATGCCATAGCTATGTCACATTGCATATAGAAAGATTCACTTTCGGCCTCGGATATTACCTCATGTTCATTTGCCATGAAACAAACATTTGGGTCATGAAGGGCAAGTTTGGCTCCCTCATCATCGCTATCCGAATCACTTGGTTCGGATTCTTCCCATCCGGCATACATAGCCTTCTTCTTCTTGTACTTCATGTACTTTTCTTTTAGCTTGGGGCAATCCTTAGCGATGTGACCGGGTTCATTGCACTCAAAACATTTCCCTACACGAGATGAAAACTTGTTGTTAGAACGGGGATTAAATTTCTTGTTCATTTTTATAAGTCTAGAGATTCTTCTAGAGAGATGAGCCACTTCTCTAGAAAAATCTACTTCACTCTCCGATGACGAAGATGAGTTGTCACTAGCTCCTTTGAGAGCTATGGTCTTCAACTTTGGTGACGGCTCCTCAACTTCACGTGATGGCACTTCCTCCTTCTCCTTCCCTTTGAGCTTCTTCTCATGCACTTTGAGCTTTCCAATGAGAATATCAAGAGCTAAGGTAGTGAGGTCATGAGCCTCCACAATGGCCGTAGCCTTGGGTTCCCATGCCGGAGTTAAGGAACGAAGTATCTTGTAGTTCATCTCTTGAATGGATAGTTGCTTATCTAAACCATGTAATTCATTGATGATATTAGTAAAACGGGAAAACATAGCATCAATGGATTCATTAGGAAGCATTTTGAATAGCTCATAATCATGCATAAGCCCACTAATCTTAGACTCCTTAACTTGAGGTGTTCCCTCATGTGTGACACATAGCTTTTGCCAAATTTCGTATGCGGTTGCACACGTAGAAACTCTATTGTATTCGTTGGGGGAAAGACCACAAATTAAGGCATTCATGGCTTTAGCATTGAGATTGGCAAGGTGCCTTTCATCCTCATCCATGTTCTCAACTTTGGACTTCTCTACATATTTCTTTTCAATAAGCCCTAGGATGTCAAGGTCAATACAACGAAGATAGATTCTCATCCTAGCTTTCCAATAGGCAAAATTACTTCCTGTGAAGAGAGGAGGTCTAGTTGTGGATTGTCCTTCTAACATATGCATATTCAAAGAAGCCTCCATTAGATCTTTTCTCTAAGGTGATTAAACCAAAAATTAATATAGAGACCAAGCTCTGATACCAATTGATAGACCCTAGAGGGGGGGTGATTAGGGTCAAAAGGCTCTAATATGCAAATTAAAACACACAACAAGCAATCCACAGGAAATAAAAGCAAACACAGTAAATAAGAGAGGGTTAGTAATCGTTATCCTTGACGCGCGATGTGTTAACGAGGTTCGGCCCTCTGGCCTACGTCCCCGCTCCCCACTCTCGAGGAGAAATCCACTACACACACCTGGTTTGGAAGCCGGAACTTCGTCTACACAGCGATCCCACACGATCTCTCTCACCACACAGTTTGATCTCAACAGATCACTCCCTCACAGTAGATCTTACTCAAGATCTCAACCACACAGCAGAAAGAAATAAGCAAGAACTCTCTTTTACAAAGCTCCTATGGCAGAGAGAACAAATTGCTGAAGCTGGGAGGTGAGCTCACACAAAACCACAGAGAAGAAAGCAGACTGATTTGAAAATTTTTCACAGCAGAAAACAGAAAACTCTCTCTGGTTTTTCAAACGTTGGCTCAGAAAGAAGAAGAAGCAGCTGGGGGGGTTTTTATAGAAATGATAAAACCATTTTGAAAACAAAACCCAATCCTCCTGTTAAGGAAGTTAATCTCTTTTTCAGAGTGTTAGCTCAGACTGAGCTAAGCACCAAAGAGTGAAAGCACAGGCATCGAGGTAAAAAATGACCGTTTAATAAAACTCTTGTTGACTGAACAAAAGAACTGAGCGGTCGTCCGAAATACTATTCGGTCGACCGAAAAACATTGTCGGTCGACCGACCAAACACTTCGGTCGACCGCGAGTGTAGGCGTATAAAATTGCCTATAGGTCCCTTAGCTTAGCTCAGCACGATGATTCGACAAAACAACGGACATTCGAGCGACGAGGCGACAAGGCACACGAACAATGGAACACGTACGCACGTGGAATCGAACCAACGTTTCGGGGAATCACCGAGTCATCTAAACAAGAACGAACTCGGTGATATAACGATCGAATCAAGACCAATCCCGGACTCGAACTCAGAAACGGATTAACTGCCATATTTGGAATCAAGTCAATGAGCCGATTCCAGAAGCCGAATCAAATCCGAACGACGGAGAACCGGAAACACCGGAAAACGACGAAACCAGCGCACCTGGGGGAACTCGGCCCGAACCGAACCACCCTAAGGTGGCTCGGCCCAAGCCGAGCCACCCTAGGGTGGCTCGGTGGCCGAGCCACCCTGAGGTGGCTCGGCTATGGCCGAGCCACCCAGAGGTGGCTAGGCACAGTTCTGTGCCAAAGGCACAGTTTTGAGTGCCTATAAATAGGCCTGGCACTCGTTCATTTAAGAGGACTTTTTCTGAAACTTCTGAAGAGCCGAAACTCTGCCGGATTGCGACCTCAACTCGGATTGTGAAGGCTTGAAGACTTGGACAACTAGATCTACGTGATACTACTCCGGATCTAAGCTTGGCTCTTAGATCCCGAGATTAGAGCGAGCGTTTCCTTGGTGAAACGATCCCTCTCGGCTACTATCTCCTTGGTGGGATAGTACCCGTTATACCACGTAGATCTGTTCAGATCGAGATTGCGCGGTGGTCCATGGTACTCAACCCCGGCACAGGCGAAGAACCCGACAAAGCGAGGGACCGTAAAACAGGAAACTCGTGATTTGTTCAAGGAAAGTTGTAATCTTTATTTCTTTGTTTTGATTTTGTTGTAAACCGGATCTTATAAAAAGACCGGATCTCTTTGTAAACGCATAAAGTTGTTGTCAAAGTTGTAACAGAATCATCAATGAAGAATAACGCAATTTCCCGCTCGAACAATCTGGCGACCACAGTGGGAGCCACCAGCTTCGCTGCCGAAGCTGGAGTGTCGCAGCCGCGGATCTCGATCCCGGTCGTGGAGGAGGTCGAGTACGAATTCGACCAGCAAAAATACGAGGAGTACGTGTCCTCGTCCGGATCTGCCGCCTCCCCCAAGTCCAAGAAGTTCCAGAAGTTCTCCTCCAGGAGAAAAGTCCGTTGGTGTGATGAAGCTGAAGCCACCAACGACGACCTCACCCCAACCGACGCCGAAGCTGCGTTAGGTGAGGCCCTACCGACCTCAAAGAAGGTCAAATCCGCCATTGAAGGCGTGGTGACTCTCTCCAAGAGAGCCCGCCAGAGGCAGCGTCAACGCCTCGCGAAGCAATTCGCCAAGGCTATGGAGTCCGTTGACGGGGTCCGCTATCATACGGATCTGAAGAACAAGCGAGGCAAACAGCCTCAACAGCAAATGCAGGGTGGTTCCTCTAAACCATCAACTATGGAGTGGGTCCGTGTCAAACGGAATCGCTCAACGCTGGAGGAGCGCATCCGCAAGCGCCGCGTGTTGTCCGCGCAAGCACGGGCCAAAGCTGAAGAAGCCCGTCGTAAGCTGCAGAAGGAGGTGGTCAAAAAGCCGCCACCTACTCGCAAGATTTGGAGGCCAAAGTCTGAAGCGGTTCAGGCTAAGGAGCAAAACCCGCAGCCTCCAAAAGTTCGGACACCGGCAAGTCAATCCAAACAGCCGATTATTGCCGCAACTACCCTGGGAGATCCCGCAGGACTATCCCAGAAGAAAAGATCAGTTTTGGAGCGCCTCGGTCCACTTCCGAAGGAACGAGGTAAAGCTCCAGTTCAAGAACGCTTGGGGCCAGTGAAGAAGTCCCAACCAATACAGCATGCTGGGGGTCGCCGCAACCCTCAACACTTGGAGCAAACCGCGGCACCCAAGCGCACAACCTTGCGCATTCAAGTACAAGATTCCGCTGAAGATTCACGTCCACGAAGACGCGTTTCGAGGCGTATAACTCTCGAGAGCCCGAAAAAGACATTTATTCCTCAGAAGGAAACGTTGTCATCTGATGACGGCAACGTTATACCTGAGAGGTCGTGCCAACACACGATAGGTTGCTCTGACCTCCAAACAGATGAGCTGTACTATCGTACCGGGGGTACGAACAAATCTAGAAAGAGGAGCCCTCGAAGGTTCGGGAATCAATGTCCTTGTTCAAATCTCATTCGGGCGGTACTGTCTGAATGTAATTGTGTTGAAGCAGTCCCCGAAAGAGTATCGGTGTTCGAAAGACTTAGCACCGGAGCGCCAAGGCCAAGGCATAGGCGTTTCCAACGAAGGAAAACAAGGGTCGAGGACGGTGAACATTCAAGGGTCACCGCCAACATGACCAGCACAGGAACAGCGGCTCAGGATAACCCCGAGACGATTCCAGAAACATCTCGACCCAGGACTCGTCTTCAATCCGGAGCTATCATTCGTGCGACGTATGGTAGAGTCCGAACAAGTGTACCTTCGGGAGATGAAGAATCAGATGCTGGCTCCGCAGTGGTGTCTGATAATACAGTGTCCAGTGAGGGACAGCCCCGCGAGTCGCTCATGATAAGCGCGGAGCAGGTGGCCAAGATGCTTGAAGATGCCATGGCCAAACAACAAGAAACCTTTAGGTTCGAGATGAAAATGGCCATGCAGAATATGAGAGAGATGCATGACCAACAACTTCATGCATTGAGGCACCAACAAGGCGAACCAAGTCAGCCCAACCAGAACAACCTGGAGGAGGAGGGCACAAATGAAGCTCGCAACGCTAATAACCCTCCCATCAATCCAGGGGGTGGTAATGATAATACCAGTGAAGACACAGGTGAAAGCCTAAAAATTAAGAATCTCGAGAACAAAATCAACACATTGATTTCTGCTCAAGAGACTAAAAAGACAGGCATTCCCTGTCCCTACCCAAGAGAGTGGGAATCGATCCCATATCCGGCGAAGTTTAGTCTAATTAACTTCACGCCGTTTAATGGGATGGGTTCACCAACTCAGCATTTGATTTATTTCAAATCGCACTTGGGAGTCATCTCAGGTAATGAGCCTCTGATGGTACGGTCGTTCGTTGGCACTCTTCGCGGAGCTGCCTTCGATTGGTATCGTCGCCTCAAGCCAGGAAGCATAAACAGCTGGGATGACATGGAGTCGAAATTCCTCGCGAATTTCTTCGACGACGACACCGAAATCTCAATCGGGTCGTTGCTTGATGAAAAGCAGAAAGACGGAGAATTAGTCGAGGTCTTCGTCAAAAGGTTCCGGAATAAGGCGATGAATTGTCGGGACCCGATCAGCGAGGAGTTCATTCTCCAGACCTGCCACAACAACCTCTCACTGGATGTTTTGGAAGCAATGGGCACAGCTCCATCCAAGACATGGAAGGACTTGAAGGTCCGAGGTGAGCAAGCTGAGCGGTTCCTCAGGAGGAAGAAGGCGGAAAGAGGCCAACCGGCTACAAATCCTCCAAAGCAGAACTTCAATCAGAAGGGAAAAGGTAAAGCTCAGGTTAACGCTGTTGATGCTAACCAAACCTTTCAATTACAACCTCAGCAACAGCAACAGCAGCAGCAGCAACGAGCTCCACAGCAATCACAGCCACATTGGCAGCAGCGGTCTCAGAAGCAAAAGTCTTCGGAGCCGAGGTTTCCTAAAGTCTACTCCTTCAAAGATGACGAAGTTCCCGGCATCTTCAAATATCTGTTAGAGAACAACAAAATCCAGCTGCCTGCGATTGTGGATAATGAAGGAGCCACCAAGGTGACAGACCCGAGGTACTGCGCGTATCACAGAGCGGTTCACCACCCTACGAAGTCCTGCTACCACCTCAAGGACAAGATCCAGGCCTTGATCGATGTAGGAGTCATAACTCCAAAACCGGCCAAGAATGTAGGAGCGAACGCAGTGTCCATCAGTTTTGGATCGGTGCCTACAGATTGGTTTGAGCCTAAGCGCGTCACCAAAGTCGGGATGAAGACGGTGAACGACGATCCGCACGGACAGCGCCAAAAGGGACTCGTGCCACACACAGCTCCAAACGGTGAAATTCTCTGGGTGCACCCCGACCTAATTGGAGATGAACAATGGGCTGGATCGTCATCCAAGAAGAAGTCCAAAGGGAAAGGGAAGTCTTGTTATGGAGTCTCTGCTATCCCGGGTGAAGATGATGAAAGGATCACCGCTTTTCCACTCTCCGACGAGGAACAGGAAGTCTTTGCGACCCGAAGTGGGAATCAGTACCACTTCAACTATCCGTCACATAATGAACAAGCAGCTAAGCTAGGGGTGACAAAACAGGGTCCAGCCAAGACCATCACAGAGATGGGGGTGATCCCAATTCCCAAACCGGCTGAAGATGTTCGACGACAGCCGGTTGACAAACAGAAGGAAAAGAGGCCCGAGGAGGTACAGAATCCGAAGCAGTCTCGTTTCAGTCGTCCGATTGGAAAAGACAAATCGGAGAGTTCAAAAAACCCTCGTGCCTTCAATATTATGGCTCAGCTAGCCAACATTCCAGCGCGGATAACATTGTACGAGCTGTTGCGGTTATCCAAGGAGACTAGAGAAGCCTTGCAGGAAGCCTTAGCAGATTCAGAAGCATTCCTCACCAGGGTCAAACCAGTTCCTGAAGAACTGGATATGCTAGCCCAACAGTGCAATGTGGCAGCTAAGAACATTCCCTGCATCACCTTCACCAAAGAGGATATGCAGACGAAGAATTCAAACCACGATCGGCCCCTGTACTTCGTCGGGTACATTGGCTCCAGCGAAGTCAACCGGATCCAAGTAGATCCGGGTTCCGCTGTGAGTATTATGCCGCTTCGCCTAATGCACAGCCTGGGAATCCCAATCAGCAAGTTGGCGTCAACAGGCACAGTCATATACGGATTCAACACCAGCGGGTCAAGACCTTTGGGTAAAATCCGGATAAAGTGCCAAATGGGCGATTTAAAGACGGAGGTCACGTGCTACGTGATTGATGCTGAGACATCCTATAACTTACTATTGGGTCGGCCTTGGATCCATAGTAACGTTATAGTCCCCTCCACTCTACATCAGTGTTTGAAATATGTCGACACTGATGGAAGAGTTAGGACGGTGGTCGCGGATAAGCAACCATTC
This sequence comes from Asparagus kiusianus, assembly GCA_022839385.1. Lineage (NCBI taxonomy): Eukaryota > Viridiplantae > Streptophyta > Magnoliopsida > Asparagales > Asparagaceae > Asparagus > Asparagus kiusianus. Next base: position 2,156 of record BQKN01052651.1, on the reverse strand, counting down.
AAAGGGTACGAGAATTATTTCACAGATTCTCTCCTTTATGGTAATGAATCCGACACAGAACCATCGATCCAAGGCACGGACAGCGGAGAAGAAGCTGATTCCGAAGCCGGATTCGATTACAATGGTGGTTTTGTTTTTAATGACATTGTACCCTTTGTAATCAATCTCGACGACGAACAGTCGTCAGATGGCGGTTGTAACTGGCAACTTGCCGAACCTGAAATAAATAATGGTTTAGAGTACTCCTTGTCTTTTGATGATATGATAAAGGGATTGTACGATAATCCCGAATTGTGTATGCCGCTCCGATCGTCGTATGTAACGAAGAAGCGTCTCCAACACTCTTTCGGAACAACTCAGATTATTCCCGCTAAAATAGGGGGACAAAAAGAAGTGATCTTCGGTAAAGGAGAAAATCTTCCGGTGCCAGATCATTTCCTAAGAGAGGATGAGGATGGTGACAAATCCGGTTTACATTTATCTAAGTACAGTCCAGAAGCGCGCAAGCTCATGGAAAGACAAGGATATGATTTCACACTCGGAGAAGGTCTATACTTCGATCGAGGTTCCCGTGTCCCAGTCAAAGCGGCATATGTACCAAAGGGTAAACCGGAGGGCTATTATCGTCACAAGAGGGGCTTAGGCTACGTTTCGTCAGATGACGAATGTGGCTGGCAGATCATCGATCAAATTGCTAACAAGGCTAAGGATGGGTATTTGCCAGATTCTTCAGCTGAAGATTCCGACACAAGTTTGGGAGAAGTGTTCAAGGCCTTAATGTCGAACATGACTACGACTGATCCATCTACAATGGAGGACGACGATCAAATGCAAACGTGGGAGGACCCATGGGTTCATCACCTGAACATGCAATATGGTGATAGGTTCGAACAGAGAGAGCCACCCACCGAAGACGAGGTAGTCCAAATCAATATGGGTGATGAAGACAATCCAAAGCCCATATTCATCAGTGGTAGTCTCCCATCAGATGAAAAGGAGGAATTAATTGCCTTGATCAGAGAATATATCGACGTCTTCGCCTGGAACTACGAAGACATGCCAGGGCTCGATCCCAATGTGGCAATGCACCGCCTCGATATCAAGCCGGATGCCAAACCTGTCAAGCAACAGCAAAGACGGTTTCGTCCGCAGATCATGGAAGCCATCGAGGCTGAAGTTAAAAAGTTGATCGACTCAGGGTTTATCCGGGAAGAACAACATCCAGACTGGTTAGCCAATATCGTTCCAGTCATGAAGAAGAATGGCAAAATCAGGATTTGCATCGACTTCAGGAATTTGAACGAAGCATGTCCAAAAGATGATTTTCCTCTCCCAATCACGGACGTCATTATCGACAATACGTGCGGATTCGAAAGAATGTCCTTCATGGACGGCTTTTCGAGGTATAATCAAATCAAGATGCACCCGGATGACGAAAAGCATACGGCATTCAGAACGCCCCTCGGTATTTTCTGCTACACGGTGATGCCATTCGGTCTGAAGAATACAGGTGCCACGTACCAACGAGCGATGACTAAGATTTTCCAGAAACACCTCAGGAAAACAGTTGAATGTTACGTTGATGATTTGGTGGTGAAAAGCCGCAGCAAAGAAGATCACATCAAAGACTTGAGAACAATGTTTGATCTCATGCGGAGTCATCAATTGAAGATGAATCCCACAAAATCCTTCCTCGGAATGTCCAGCGGAAAATTCCTTGGATTCGTCGTTACCACCAAGGGTATACACATCGACCCAGACAAGGTAAAGGCAATAAATGAATTGCAACCCCTGAAGAACCTAAGGGAACTCAGAGGATTGCAAGGGCGTCTGGCGTATATCCGGAGATTCATTTCAAATCTTTCTGGGAAGTGCCAACCATTTTCGAAGCTAAACAAGAAAGGCGTATCGTTTATTTGGGACGATGCTTGCCAGAAGGCATTCGAAGATATCAAGGCATATCTGATGAATCCACCTGTTCTTGTTGCACCAAAATCAGGTAAACCGTTCTTGATTTATATCAAGGCGATGAACCATTCGATAAGTGCTTTATTAGCACAAGACGATGATAATGGTCACGAACAGGCAGTCTATTATCTAAGTCGGACCTTGATAGGCGCCGAGTCTCGATACCCGATGATCGAGAAAGAATGTCT
>BQKN01052649.1:0-23930 GCA_022839385.1 Asparagus kiusianus | reverse complement strand
TTCACACCTGTTGGGGAGTTGGGATTTGCTCTCCACGAGATGCATGCGATATCGGGACTATCTTTTGGCCAAACGCCATATGAAGAATTTGTCCCCACCACTGAGGAACTATCCATTTTAAAGACTGCTCATCCGGAGATTTATGACACTTTTTGGGAATTAATGTGTCATTTCCATATCTGCGCTCAAGTCGCCGGAACACGCGGGAGCGGCCTCATGCATACCGCTTGGGCGGATTACTTATTTCAGAACTTGGGTCAGAAAGACTCTAAGGTGACCCGTCTTGCTGTCAACTCTGCTGGGAGTATTAAAGCCCGCATCAGGGCTGCTCAGGCTGTTTATAAGAATCAACATTTAGAAGATGAGTTCGAAGCTGGCAGTGAGTTTGAGAGCTTTCATCATCAAGCCGCTACTCCCATTTCTGACATGGCACTCTTTGCTGGTTTCTTAATGCTATGGCTGAAACGGTGCGTTGTGCCGTCGAGACCGACAGAATCAATCTTGGTTGAGGTAGTTTATCCCGCTGTTCTCCTGACTTATGGGAAACCACTAAGTCTTCTCCCTGCAATGACGGGCTGCCTGCAGAGAGGCTTACGAGATTTGACCTCCGAACTCCTTGATGTCAAAGAGATGAATATTGCCGGGAGGAAAGTCTGGAAGACTTTTCAACCCCGTGTTCCCATGCCCTATACTTATCTAGTGGCTTGGTTCGTGCTGCATTGTCCCTCGTTAATGACGGGGATCGTGCATGACAATGAAACTTCTGTTCCTTTCATCCAGAGGCTTGAGTCGGCCGCATGGACGACTGTGTATATAGTCCGGGCCAGACAACTCTTATCTCTGGAAAACAACTATGATCTTTTTTGCTGTCGCCCTTGTTTCGACGGGGCTGAAGAAGAAGGCCCGAAGTTTGGTGACGTGATCTTTGAGGAATCCTCACTCTTAAACATGGGAACTTTCCAATGGCTTCTCGCCATCCGAGTGGGCTACTTGGTCCTTCGATTAGGCGAGAGATGCATAATTGAGCCTTATATCCCTTCGCGCTTCGCTCGACAATTTGGGTACGACCAGCTTTATGTTGGCAACCCTAACCCGCGATTAGCTCATATTGGAAATTTATATGAAGGGGCCCGTGCTTGGTATTTCTTCCTCGCCCGAGGAACCCATGCGCAATTCACTTTGCCTAGTTTGCCGCCTAGCTGCTCCACTGTGGCGGATTTCCGCGATTGGTTTGACAAGGCTTCTCAAATCCCAGAGTATGATATATACACTTCGTGTATAAACGAAATCCGGGGGCTTTATAAGTCGAGAAATAGTTCTGGCAGGACTCGATTACCGGGGATTGAGGATTATCTAACCTGTGAGCGAGAGGCAGCCGGAATCGAAGAGATCCCGAAAGAATTACCTGTTGCTAAGCCCTCTGAAGAAGAGGACACTAAAGAAGTTTTCGAGAGTGGACCCCTTCCTAAGTCCCGCTCTTTGAGATCCTCAGGGAAGAAGGCTCTTACTGCTGATGAGGTTGCCCAGTATGACAAGAAAATACGCAAGCGGAAACCTACTGCAGCTAAGACTTCCAAAAAGTCCAAGTTGATGGGAGACGCCATCAAGTCGGCACATGTTGCGTCTCCTGAGGAAACAGAGGGGACCATACTCCCGGCTTCTCCTCCTGGTCCCGAAATAACGGCAGCTGGGCAGGGGTTAACCATCCCGGATCCAGCGCCGAGTATACCCGAGGGGCCGTCTTCTAAAGCTGTCGACCGTCCTATTCGCACTGATTATGCGAGTTGTTTTACTTATCCAACTGCTCCACCCCCAAGCTCGGAAACTTTAAGGAAGCTTATCGAACAACTAGAGCATTGGATGCAAATGACCATTGACGTCGTCAGTCTCGGGGATGTGAGTTTCAAGGTCTTTGAACCCCATCTGCTGGAGTGTGTTGCCAAAATTAGGGACCAAGGGAATATAGTATGGACCGAAAATTGTCGCGAGGGTATCATTATCTTGGAGTATGAGCTGGAGTTTCTTTCTATGCTGCAGCGTGATGACATAGGATCAGAAGTGGATCAAGCTCTCTCTGAGGCTAAGGCTTTAAAAGCGCGACAGCAAGAGGTTCTCCAGAAGAGCTTATCCGAAGCAGAATCTCGTGTTGCTCACTTGCGTGAAGAACTCCTCCGGTCACAAGGCGACATGGGCAAACTTGCTGTTGATCTCCGGGATAAAGCAACAGAACTTACTCGTGCTGGCGTTGAGGCACCGCAAATAAATGCTCAACTCGCCGACGGTATGGAAATTTTCAAAGGGCTGGCTGGTTACTGTAACAGGCTCCTCGAAGGTTATTGCGACGAACTTGCCACCGCTGATAAAATTAGGCGAGAACTCGCAGCAGCAGCACCGAATGAAGAGGAACTCAAGAGCCAGATAACAGAAGAGGTCAAGAAGGCTCGTGAGGATAAAATATCAGCTTTAAAATCCAAACTCAAGTCTTTTAAGTTGATGGATCCCAACGCCTAGGATTTGCATTTCTTTTTGCTAAGGAGTAATTGTGTATCGTTTTTACTTCGAGCGTCTTCACCTTTGTACGTCAATTTGCAGTATTGAATGAAAACGATATCATTTTAGTCTTCATTATCTCTTTTTACTGAATTTTAATTCGAGACAACGAAGAATAAAACGAAAGTCATGAGTGCCCTGTTAATTTGGCATAAAACTGAAATTCTCTTCATTATTACTTAGAATAACTCCAGAAAACTTCATTCGTCAGAGGTGTAATGTTAACATGACGACATACAAGACAAGAAAAACTACAATTTATTCCCGAAATGCACTATGAATTGGCAACCCCCAGCCCGACTCGGCTGGAATTTACAAGAACAAGAAGTGGGCTACATGATTTACGGAAAATATCTCTTAAGAAATTTCCCATTAATTGGCATCATGAGCCTGTCTCCTTTTTGATTGATAAGGCGATAAGCTCCACTCGAATAGACTGAATCTATTACGAATGGCCCTTCCCATTTAGGATTAAACTTTCCTTTGGTTTTGTGTGTCATCACCATGGGTCGTCTGTTAGCCAAAACCAGATCGCCTTTCTTAAAAATCCGTTCCTTAACCTTTTTGTTGTAGGCTTTGGAAATACGGGCTTGATACAATTCAATCTGCTGCTGAGCCTTGAGTCGTTTGTCGTCTAAGGCTTCGAGTTCTTGCAGACGTCGTTGATGTTTTTCTTCTTCTGTTAATCCGGTTACCATCGCGATTCTCAGAGAAGGAATCTGAATCTCTAATGGCAATACCGCCTCACAGCCATATACCAAAGAGAATGGAGTAGCTCGTGTAGGGGTTCTCACCGTGGTGCGGTAGGCCCACAGACATTCGCCGAGTCTTTCGTCCCAATCACGTCGGCTCTTGGAGACAAATTTCTTGAGAAGTTTTACTATGGTTTTATTGAATGCTTCTGCAAGACCATTCGCCGGCGGGTAATATGCCGTAGATGCAACACTTTGGATCCTGAATTTATCACAGAATCTCTGGAATCCAAAACTGACGAATTGTGTCCCGTTGTCGTGAACTATTCGTCGTGGTACTCCAAAACGGTAGACGACGTGATGTTTGATGAATTTGATTACATTTGAAGTCTTGACTTCTTTTAACGGGACTGCCTCCGCCCATTTGGAGAAGTAATCGGTCACAGCCAGAATGAACCGGTGTCCCTTGGACGTCGGAGGGGAAATCGGTCCTACAATATCCATACCCCACATTTCGAAAGGCTAGGATGCCGACGTGGGGTGTAGATTTCCGGGTGCTTGGTGGATAAAATCCCCATGAATCTGACATGCGTGACAATGTTTAGCATAGTCAACCGCATCTGAAAACATTTTTGGCCAATAATAACCGATTCGTCGGAGGCGATCTCCTAATTTAGCTCCGGGCTGATGAGCTCCACACAACCCGTCATGAGCCTCTTTGAGAGCCTCCTTCGCTTCATTTCGGGAAAGGCATCTAAGTAAGACTCCATCGTGTGATTTGCGATACAGGACTTGAGAAACTGCATCGTAATAGAATCGGAGGGCTTTTCGTTTGATAGAAGCCGCTTCCTTAGGATCATTGGGCAAAATTCCATACAGGGCATAGTCGATGTAGGGGAACCGCCAATCCCTAGCTTCAAACTCCATAAATGCCGTATATACTTCTCCTGACGTCGTCTCATCTGGGTCTTCTTCCATGGGGATCTTGGAAAAGCATAGTCTCCGTCCCATGACTGGAATCGTTGTTTCAACTTCTGGTGGCAGTGCTAATGAAGTTGCCAAGGAGGCTAAAGCATCTGCATACGCATTCTGAGCTCGTGGTACATATTCGATGAAGAAACCTTCGAACTTTTGAGCTTGTTCTAGCACCGCGAAGTAGTACGGGATCAAATCCTCATGACGTACTTCGTATTCTCCTCGGACTTGATTAACGATTAGCTGAGAGTCACCGTAAGCTTCGAGGTTCTGAACATTAAGTTCTTCGGCACATTGCATTCCTAATAGCAGAGCATTATACTCCGCTACATTGTTGGTGCAAGGTTCGATTAGGGAGAATCCTCTTGGGATTACATGACCATTCGGAGAGACTAATACTACTCCTACTCCCGCAGTGATTGCTCCATGAGGGTTTGCTCTAGACGCGCCGTCGAAGAATAACTTCCACACTTGCGTAGCTTCCTGGATGACGCAAGCTTCAGCGACTTCGTCAGGTAATTCTTCATACAACTTAGACGTTCCCGATACTGGGTGATCGGCTAAGAAGTCTGCCAATGCTTGGCCCTTAACCGCCTTTTGAGGCATGAACTGCATGTCGTATTGTGACAAGAGAATAGCCCACTTTGCTAGTCGACTATTCAGAGATGATGGTTTCGTCATCAGAACTCTCAAGGGATTCACCTTAGAGATGACCTGAATGGTTTGTCCAACTAGGTAATGTCGCATCTTTTGAATTGCGAATACCAAGGCGAGACATTCTTTTTCGACCGGATTGTACCGGTGTTCAGCTCCCATCATAGTCCTGCTCAGATAATAAATGGCTTGCTCTTGACCTTGATCGTTGTTCTGGGCTAACAAAGCTCCGAGAGAATGATCCATAGCCCTCACATATAACAGGAACGGTTTTCCTGATATCGGGGCCACGAGAACTGGCGGTTGAGTGAGATATCTCTTAATCTCCTCGAATGCTCTTTGACACTCAGCATCCCAAACAAAAGATATCCCTTTCTTCATGAGCTTAGAGAAAGGCTGGCAGCGCCCAGAAAGATTTGATATGAATCTTCGAATGTAGGCTAATCTACCTTGCAAACCTCTGAGTTCTTTGAGATTCTTCGGAGGTGACATGTCTTGAATGGCACGTACTTTCTCTGGATCAAGAGAAATTCCCTTGGATGTGACGATAAATCCCAGGAATTTTCCACTTGATACCCCAAGAAATGATTTTGTAGGGTTCATCTTCAGCTGATGTGTCCGCATGATTTCGAACATTGTCCTCAAGTCTGCAAGATGATCACCTTTATGTTGGCTTTTCACTGCTATATCATCAACGTAGCACTCGATCTTCTTTCGCAGATGCTTATGGAAGATTGTGTTCATTGCTCGTTGATAAGTTGCACCTGTATTTTTCAGGCCGAAGGGCATCACTGTGTAGCAATACACCCCCAGCGGTGTTCTGAACGCGGTATGCTTCTCGTCGTCAGGGTGCATCTTAATCTAATTGTACCCGGAGAATCCATCCATGAAAGACATTCTTTCATATCCGCAGGTGTTATCGATCATGACATCTGTGATAGGAAGCGGGAATTCGTCCTTCGGACAAGCTGCATTAAGGTCGCGAAAGTCAATGCATATCCGGACCTTACCGTTTTTCTTGGGAACTGGAACAATGTTGGCCACCCAGTCCGGGTGTTGTTCCTCCCTAACGAAACCTGAGTCTATAAGCTTTTTAACTTCTGACTCAATTGATTCCATGATCTCTGGACGAAACCTGCGTTGTTGTTGTTTAACGGGTTTTGCATCCGGATCGATGTTGAGACGGTGCACGGCCACCTTCGGGTCAAGGCCAGGCATATCTTCATAATTCCAAGCAAAGACATCTATATATTCTCGGATGAGAAATATAAGGTCTTCTTTTTCGGATGATGACAGGTCTTCAGCTATAAAGATTGGTTTGGGGTCAGACTCGTCTCCCATATTGACCTGGATCACCTTATCTTCAGTGGGTGGTTCGCGTTGTTCGAAGCGCATATCCCACAAGATGTTAAGACGCTTGATCCAAGGATCGTCGGTTGATTCGATTAACTCTTCATCACCCCCTGCATCTTCATCAGGGTGACTGGTTGAAGCCATGTTTACAGTCAGACCTTTAAAGAAAGGTCCAACACTAACATCGGATTCCCAGGAAGATGTTCCAGATGAATGATCTTGACGCAGATAATTACTGATGTCATTTTCTGAGGCAGGGGGAGTTGTGACATAACCTAAGCCCCTTCCAGTTTTTTGATAATAATCTGGAGGCTTTCCTATAGGAGTTAGAGACATTCGGATCGGGGTTCGTCTACCTTTTCCGAAATTCAGACCCTGTTTCTTATTAAAGTTATACCCCATTCGTTTCATTAAGTGTATGGAATTGGGTTCATGGTAATGGAATTGGGGACTTCCGTCGTCTTCCTCTGAACTTCCTCGTTTGAGTTGTTCGGGTTTGACTTTACCAAAGCAGATTGGTTTCTGCCCTTTCCTTTTGGACGGGACTTTGAAGAAAGCCTTCTGTACATCTTCTGCTTCTTCATCCGAGGCAAAGGATGACTTGAGAGGCAAAGCAAGTGATGCTTTCGTGCACAGTGTGTGCCATGGGTCAGTACCTGCATTAGAATTATTCTCTACTGGTTCATTACTAGAGGACACGTCAGGCAAGTACGCTAAAAGAAAATCTTCATTAATGCACCACTCTCCCTCGCTCGGTACATTATTATTACCCTCATCTTGACCCATTATATCTAAGTTCAATTCCCACGGACAATCTTCTCCAGGATCTGGTTCAATGTCAGCTTCATTGCCACTGTCTGCATCTTCTTTTTCCTGAGATTCCAGGTAGAAAACCGAGTCTGTGTGAAAGTTTTCCACTCCTCGGAAGGGATACTTTTCTGCAATTAGAGTTCGGACTTCTCCCTCATCATTGGCATATTTCATGACCTGATGCAGGGTAGACGGGACAATGCGGTTTGCATGTATCCAGGGCCTTCCTAATAATAGATTGTAGGAAGTGTCCGCATCTATGATGTAACATGTTACTTCGGACTTGAGATCTCCAATCTGGCATCTGAGCTTTATCTTCCCTAAGGGTCGAGTGCTGTTTGCATTGAACCCGAAGATGGTGGTCTGAGTAGTATGTAGCCTGTGCATAGGGATCCCTAAGACTTGCATGACCCTATAGGGCATGATGCTGAGTGCAGAGCCCGGGTCAACCTGAACACGACTGATTTCGGACGATCCGATATACCCTATATAATACAAAGGTCTGTCATGTTTGTGTTTAACCTGCATATCTTCTTGAGTGAACGATATACAAGGTAGACTTCTTGCAGCTTGCAGACATTGCCGACAAGTTTGATCTTCAGAAACTTCGGGAATTGGAGCAACTTGTGTGATGAAACTCTCCGTATTCTTCAAAGCTTCAATTAGAGCTTCTTTGGTAGTTTTTGACAACTTAAGGAGCTCATATAATGTAATTCTGGCCGGTATGTTGGCCAGCTGCGCCATGACATTAAATTGAAAAGGAACGCTCGATTCGCCGGATTCCTGATGGAGATTTCTGTTGAATCGGAGCTCCTTTTGCTTCCCTTTATCGGCAGGCTTCTTTGGCACAGAACCCCCAGCGTCTTGGGGCTGTTCTTCAGTTTCTTGAGGGTTCTGGTTGTAGTCTCTCAAGTAAGCCTTCCCTGACCGAGTGCCAGGGTTGCCTTCTGGATATGCCGCTAGAACAATCCTCTCATCTTCTGAGTCGGTAAGCGGTTTGAGCAAATCATCGTTCTCATTAACAGAGGGGCTAATCATGTTGGATGCCTTAGCCTTTCCTCTTTTCTTCTTGGACGAGGTGTTCGTCCATTGTTGATCTCCGACCAAATCAGGATGAACCCACATGATCTCCCCTTTTGGAGTGGTGAGGGGTATCAGTCCCTTGTCTTTCTGACTATGCAAGTCAGTATTCTTCAGGTGCATTTCGCCCTTGTGGATAGGGACCACACCATCTGCGGTTGCTACTGGCGGGAAGTCACCGAACTGCACTGCTATCATGTTGGTAGACACCGTCTTCTGCTCAGGCTTCAGAGTGAGCACTTTAGCGTCCACCAAGTTTTGGAGAATATCTTTAAAGATGTAACACCTCCTGGTAGGATGGCCCAGGAATCTGTGATAGCGGCAGTAATTAGGGTCATCGACCTTTCCCGCTTCATCTGGTTTCCGGACTTCAGGAAGCTGTAGTTTATTGTTCTTCCGCAACAGCTGGAACAAGGTGTCCACATGCTCCTCCTTGAAGGAATATTGTTTGGGCGCTTTTTGCTTATTAGGCGTTTTGCTCTGATTCGTGGGAGGCGGCACTCGTGTGTAATCAGCTGCTAAGGTCTCTTTTCCTTTAGACCGTTGGGCATTGTTCTGATTATGCTGCTGTTGTTGTTGTTGTTGCGGTTTGGGCTGTGCAGCTTCTTCGGCTTTCACCCGAGCTACAATCTCTTCGGCTTGTTCTCCTTGCGATACCAGTTGTCTCCAGGAGCGACATTCTGCTACCCCCATTTGAGCAAGGAGTTGGGTCTGCAGGTTGTGCCTGCAAGTTTCAACCAAGGTTGATTGAGTCATACCTGAGGGGCATCGTAATGCCATGCTGCGGAACCTCTCTACATAAGCCTTGATAGACTCTCCTTTCCTCTATTTAGTGGCGAGAAGAGTCGGGACCGAGACCTCGGTGTCATCCTCAAAGAACCTGGCTAGGAAAAGCCTTTCCAAATCTACCCATCTCTGAATAGACCCAGCAGGCAGCTTCATAAACCATTCAAAGGCTACCCCTTTAAGAGTGCCGATGAACAAGCGAGTCAGGATAGCATCATTTGCTACTACATCTCCGGTTTGAGACTTGAAGTAGTAGATATGCTGATTTGGTGATCCCGTGCCATCGAAAGGCTGTAATGTTGGAGCTTTGAATTTTGGTGGGTAGGGAGCTATATCCCACTCAGCAGGATAAGGCCTCACTACTCCTTCTTCGCGGAGCTCACTTCTGTTGGCGATTGCATTGAGGCGAGCTTCCAATTCATCCATTTTAGTGGACTGAGGATGGAGTTCTCTTTCCACCTCTTTCTCACCTTCAGAAGAGGATTCCAGATTGTGAGTCTCACGATCTGAATGTTCGTGAGCTTTTTGCTTTCCCTTTGACGTTGTCCTCCGGGAAGATTCGGGTTTTTGCCCTTTTTCTGCCAGAAGCTGGGCTAACATATCCTTCATTTGAAGAAGGGTCTCTTGTTGCGCTTGGAGTATGACGTGATGTTCGTCTACCCTTTTGGCTATATCCTCGGGATTCGCTGCCATGTAGGCAGAAACTTCTCGTACTCCGACAGAACTTGAAGATTGAGATTCGGCTATTGCCGAATGTTCATCACTTGTTGTAATCCCTTTGGCTAACTTTTGATAGTCAACCGGACGAATAGCTCCTGTCCGAGTCCGAGTATTCCGATATACTCCTTCGAATTGGTCGCAAATTTCCCTAACAGTTGGGGAATGACTTCTTTGCGACTCGTCAGAATCAGAATGTGAAGCTCTTCCTCTTCCAATCATGTTGATGGTGACCTCAGGATATTCAATTTCAGAGGCCTTCTTCTGTCGTCGTTGTCGTTTGGGAGGCCTAACGACACTCGTTAATCTGTTGAACACTGACTGCCTAGGCGTAGGTGAACAACAACTGCATTCTGATAGGACAGCGGAAATGAGCCGTTCACACTGACAAGAATGGGCCACTTGCTGTGTTGGCCTTCCTCTTGATAGTAGTTCCCGCAAGTCGGAGACCTGGGAACGGTTTTGTGAAGGTGGAGATGGAACCCCCTGCCTTTGAATGGGTTGGACATGAACATTAAATCCATGCCGCCCTTTTTGAACCTGACGGACCGTGTCATGTTCTTGAAGCGAAGCATGAAGGTCGCGCTTTGGTTTATAAACACGAGGTCGAGGCCTGTGTTTTACTGATGGAACAGATCCTTGTGGATCTTGTCCTGATTGAACGCACACTTGTGGTGTGCGTTTTGATGTTGAAACAGACCCCTGAGGGTCGTTCTTTGCTTGAACGCACACTTGTGATGTGCGTTTGGTTGATGACCCAGACCCCTGAGGGTCAGGTTTTGTTTGAACGCACCCTTAAGGTGTGCGTTTAGATGTTTGAACAGACCCCTGGGGGTCCTGTTTTGACTGAACGCACAGCTGTGGTGTGCGTTGGGATGGTTGAACGTGCCTTTGGGGGTCACGTTTTGGGACGCACTCCTGAGGTGTGCGTCTGGGTTGAACAACGCGCCATTGAGGGTCGCGTTTGAGCTGGATAACCCGAGGCTCATAGTCGGGTTCGTTGCCACGAAGTGTGCGTTCTGGAGGAGAAACGCAGGGTTCGGGCAAATTTTCAGAAACGCAGTTCTTGCGTTGGGCCGAAGTTCGGCTATTCCGCAGATATGCTCGCCGCATGGATCTTCTCCTCCGTCGAGCGGCGTTTTTCTTTGCTTGTTTCAACGCCTTGGCCGCAGCATCGTCGGCGTTGATTGGGCTTTCCTCCGACATAGGTCTCTTTTGACCTATTATGCGCCGTAATGATACGGGGGAGGAATCTTCAACTCGCAGAGCGAGTTTAAGGTCTTGGCCAAAAGAGAGGGCTCTCTTTGGCATCTCAGCAGCAGTGGTGACCTCCTTAGAGGTCTTGTGGGTATCACGCCTAGCTTTAGGGCTAAGCGACCCAGAGGAGAGAACCTCCTCGAACTTGGCTTGGTCGAACTCTACGACGAGAGTTTCGACGGTGGTTCCGGTGAGGTGGACGTCGGATTGCGCCACCACTTCCTCATCAGAGAAGCTAGTCCCCAGCAGAGTCGCCATCTTTTGTTTGTTGGAAATTTGCAGTAAAAAGACAATGAAAGAAAATTTGACTTGTATTCTCTCAAAATCAATTATAATTTGGATTCCGATTACAAAAGAGAGGAGAATGAATTTGATTCTCCCCTTTGTTTAATTCTGGGTTCTTCTTGGTAGCGATGGAGTGCTTCCTTCGATTGATCGCGTCGAACTTGCTCTCCGTTGACGATCCGACCGTACTATCTCACTGGAACAATTGACTTGTTTGATGAATTCGGTTTAGAACTCTCGATGAGTATAAAGAACTCGGAACGAGTTGAGAACTCTGAAGAGAGTTGTTGAAAACCGAATAACTGGTTTGATATGATTAACTTACGTCGCAAGCTTAATCACAAACTCTTAAATGAGTTTCAGAACTCAGAGTGAGTTGAAACTCTGTATCAGAGTTGTTAGAACCGAAGATTCGGTTAATAGCCAAGTTGATTCTCCACTAATGGAGGGATTTTCTGAGATTTGATGATCTCCAAAAATCTCCCTCTTCGTGTTGTTGAACTGCCGAGATTTGTTGACTTTAGGCGGTTTTTGATGCCAGCTCTTTCAACCTTCTACGGTTTTGTTGCTGAAACCGATCAACCAACCCGAAATCATCAACCCCCACACCTCAGTTGAGTAAGTCGGTTATTTATAGAGAGATTAGGGCGTAACCAATCCCTCAATCTGCTCCTGAATAAGCGAAAATCCCTCAGAACGTGGGATAACGGTTTTAAAGCCGTTCACCTGCGTGTTTGAACGAGTCATACGCTTAATCTGGCGTTATGGACCTTAACTCTGCGTCTGAGGGTTGAGACGCAGAGTTAAACCTTTTGACAAAGGTTGAAAACGCACAGGCCGCATGCGTTCTAGAATTAGAAACACACAGGTCACTTGTGCATTCAACTCTGCGTCAAGAATTTGGGACGCACAGTTGAGTTTGTTAAAGAACGCACATTAAGTATGCGTTTTGGTGATTTTAACTCTGCGTTGCAGAGTTAAGTATCTGCTGGCGAACGCACAGGATATGTGCGTTTGGAATTTAAGAAACGCAGGAATTAACTCTGCGTTTAAGAGAGGTTGTTGACTTGTAACCTCGTCTATTATGATATTGCAAAGGTCATTGCTTATTGATCTTTGCCTGTTATAAGGTATGAGAGTCGTCAATTGTAACTCTCACCATCGATTGTGAAGGCCATTAAATAGAATTTTCATCTGCTGTCGGAAGCGTCGTCAAATTGTAACTCCTTTCGATCTGTGTGAAAAGTCTTCTATTTGCAGCTTTCGATTGTCGGCGCGAAAGCTATTTGATTGTAGCTTTCATTATGAGAGCTAGTCGGGAATCAACATCCATAGTGTCTTTTAGACGAATATTTGCCCACAGCTCTCTACCAAGTAACTCACCAACTAAGTCCAACCTTTTATTTCTAAAATCATTACACTGCTCATCAGCATCTCTAATAGTTACTAATATAATATTAGTCATGCTGTTGTCGCAGCCATCAAGATCAATCATCTCAGAAATGAAGTCGTGTTCGTGGCGATTGTGGAGTGGTGAATGCAGTGATTAGAAAGTCGTCTGATTGTGACTTCTATTGTCAAAGCTTGACAGGGATCAGCTATCCATTGTGATTTTTTAGACAGCCTACAGGAACGTTAGTTGTTTCATCCCTCAGAGCATCCTGCATCTGTTGAACAAAACTGGGCTCCTCAGCTTCCATACCGCCGGGAGAAGTAGCCTCAGCTCGATATTCTCCTTCTTCTTGACTCCCTACAGAAGTCGAGTATAGAGTGAGTTTAAACGATAAGAAGTCTGAGAATAATAAGAAACAAATTATTACTTTGTTCTTCTGAAGAAGTGCTACGGGCGGATGTTTCCTCTAGAGCGGGAAGACGAACGCGCGGCTTGGAGGCGGATTTCTTCTGTCTTTTCAATGGACACGCCTCATCCCCAACTCCAGACCCCTCATGACGATGCTTGGTACGTAATTCAGTTATGGGAGGGATCTGGGTTTGAGCTTGAGTGGAAGGTCGTGATCTTTGTCGACGAGCAAGAGGCACTTCATCCTCTTCATCCTCTTCATCCCCGCTGAGGACTTCCACCGTCATCTTGTTCGGGTAAGTCATAACGACTCTTTCTTTCCTTTTTCTCGGAGCATCTGGTGGTTGAGCAGGCGCAGCAGACGGGCGCATAAGTCCCCTCTCGAAGAAAGAATCAGGGAGACCAGCTCTTTCATCAGAACTTGAGCCAGTCTCACCCGCCTCCTCGGAAGTCTCCGTCTCCTCAGAGTCAAATTCTTCTTCACTACCAGCTGAGCGAGCCGGTTCTTTTCCCTTCCTCGATGATTCAGCAGCCTCTTTCTTTTGGGGTGAAGTCATAACTTCATGTGTCGTTCTGCTTCAGTGCCGTGGGGCTGTATCTTCTTCTGGTTCCGACCTTCCCCCGTACCGGGTGACGATGTTGGCAGCGAGCAACCACTTGCAAAATAGAAAAGTCGTCCGCAGAGGTGGTGTTTCCAGAGGAAGATCAAACTCGGCGTTCATGCAGCCGACAATGCTCCAAAACCAGGCTCTCGCTCCATCAATAAGTCCTCCTCGAAAGTTAAGGTGGCGGTTCGGGTTGCCGACGTATATCTGGTCGTAGCCGAATTGACGAGCAAATCGACATGGAAGATAGGGTTCAATATGACAAACGTCTTTTACCCTAAATAACAAATAGCCAGGTCGAATGTTTATCAACCATCTGAAGCACCCGACATCCAAGATGGTGCGATTCTGCCTTGGATCTTCAGCATCCAATAAAGTGGTGTTATAGGTACCGGAGAACCGAGGGAAGCAGGGGAAGAATTCCCAACACTTGTGAATTTTAAACTGCCTTGTTATGTCCGGCTCTCGATGTTTGATCCATTTGCAAGCTTCAAGATTCTGTAACAGAGGAAGGCTGGGATCTACCACCCTAGGAGCTTCCATTAAATCTGGCCGGTGAAGTACTAACCAAGCCATTAGATAAGTATAGGGCAACTCCAGCTTCGGAACTGATAGACTGGCGGAAGGTTTCTTTTTCTCTTGTGTAAACACAGTGATTAATTGCCGTAATCCACTGTGAATAGCAGCCACCATAGCGGGAAGTAAGGATAATTTGCGACCTGTAGCTAGCTGAACAGCTGGATACAATACTTCCATTGGCATCGCATCAGAGGACTGGTGGGGAACTACGCACCTCTTTAGCCATATAGCCAGGAAACCAGCCAGCAGAGCAGTAGGGCTAATTGGAACACCGGCTTGCCACAGATAAGAACGGAATTTGGTCCCGTGCGGAAATCCATCTTCTGAATGAGAGGTATAAGTCTGTGCATTTGTTTTCTCCAACAGCCGATTGATTTCACCCGGGTTCAAAGGAGATAATCCACGTACATTTTCTAAGCGGTTGTCCAGGTTCTTGAACAGATAATCGGCGAACTGTTTTAAGCTAATTTGGGGAGATTTCTTTCTAGATTTGGTCTCCATCTCGGCCATAGCTATGTGATAGTGGCAGGTCAATTCCCATAAAATGTCATGAGTCACAGCTGACCGATCCTTCATCTTGTTCAGCTGATTGGTGGTTGGGAAGAACTCTTGATATGGAACGTCGCCCATCGGCAAACCGGACACCTTCATCATTTCATGCAGTGGTAGTCCGAGCTCCCCATTATTCGTAAAGAATGTATTAGTGTCTGGGTTGTAGATCTCGAACAAATAGAGAAAATGACCTACACTAATCTGCAGACCACTCATAGTAGCACGGATCGGGACCGCCAATCCTAGTTCTGCTAACTCTCGCCCCCAGCGGTTCAGCACATAGCGGGTCATTCTGGTCCACCACCACTTGTCTCTAAAATAATGTACCCATCCATAACATCAGAAATTCTCTCTGGGTAAGACTTTTCCCATTGCCGCTAATCGGTTCTTCACGGTGTTGGCCTGCGCTGTCGTCTCGTTTTGAGGTATATTGTCTTGACCTAAGACACCTGGATGAAGCCCTCGCACTGAAGCTCCTTCACTGGAACCTGGAGTAGCTTCTTTCCCAATAAAACCACAGTGTATGCGCTCGTGATTTTCAGTTAATCTCCAGAACATTTCACGGTTAACGGATAAATTCCTGAACTGTAAGAGCGGGTGTTCTCGAGGAATCCAAGGCAAATATAGAAATAACGAGCCGCTCTCATGCAACTACTGTGCAGGCTTGCAGAATGTGACCTCCGGATCCTTCATCGAATCACCAAACAAGAAATCCGGCTTCCTTATACATTGATTCGGATCTTGTTCTGAAATCAAGGGAGTATCCGTGATTAACCGTCGTAGAACACGACAACTACCCCGCCGGATCAATTCTCTAGCCTCTTCACCATAGTCAGATTTGAACTGGGGAGAGGATTCAATTAACGGGAGCCCCTCATAATAAGAACGAGTGGCGCTGCTCTGACCCGTAACCTCATCAATGGTGAAGATCGTGGAAGGAAAATAGACCGATAAAAGAAATGCACATAAATTGTGTAAGAATAGTCCTAAAATTATAAAGGAAGCGATATACCTTATTCTATAAGATGAAGTCACTATTTCATAACAGGTGTGACGATTTTTCATCTACCACATGTATAAAGGAGATATGCATTACTATGCACGGGCATTATAACGGCATACCAAAACCTTTCAACACATGTGGGATGATATGAAATCGCCCCTGCATGTTCTGAAGTGTGTTTTGTCCAAGCAAAACAAACACTTTTAAGCGTCGATCCCCTCAAAGGAGGATGCCAACTCTTCTCGAAGGTATCTCAAAGGATACAAACGAGGATCTGCATACAAATTCAGATATTTATGCAAGAAAATGATGAAATACAGTATTTAAGTTTGTGAAAGGGTGAAAGAAACGTACCCCCATGCGAAGCAGCAACAGGAGCAGCCTCCTCAGGGGACTGGACAGCCGGATGGCCTCGAGGAGCACGAGATCTACGTGGTGACATGATGAATATATGATCTACAGGGAAACCCAACGAAAAAGGTCAAATTTTGAACAAGAAACTGACAAAAAACAGAGCCAATATGTAAAACCCCGAATAATTTCTATAGTATATATGTATACTCATGTGTGAATTATCTATAGTAAATGTTTTCCCGTGTGGCGAATAACCATATAAATATAAGATATATATGTTTATCAGTGTTTGGGAACCCAACGGGTATATACAAGTGAGAGAATTCGAGTGAGTTGGCGATCTGCAAGTCAAATGCCCTCAGCAGGCATTTTAGTGCTGATCGGTCGACCGACGCGGTCGACCGATCAGCGATCAGAGGGTTGTTTCAGGTTTTGGGGTCGGGTTTTGTTTTCTTTGGGCTATTGGGTTTCGGGTCGGGTTGGGGAGCTGGTATTTATACCAACTCAACCCAACTGAGATCCTGTGAACCCCAGACCCAAAACCCTAGCCTCCCTCTTCTTCCTTCAACCCCAGCTTGGACTTGGGAGATCTGGAGCAGCTCTTGGGGATATTTTTCAGCAGGATCTGGGTTTTCCAGCAAGGGGATCGACCTATTTCGGATCTAGGGCTTCCCTCAGCACCCAAGGCGAGTATCATCTCGCCCAATCCCTCACCCCCTTGTTTTCACTGTTTTTATTGTGATTTTCATGAGTTTTCTGATGAGCCCAAGCAGTATTTTCGTACAAAAATGAGTTCTCAGTAATAGGAACCTTAAGAATCAATATCTCATGTTATTTTCTGAGATCTGGATCTGAAAGTTTATCTAACAGAAGTTTAAAACATTTTTTTTACAACCTATCTAAACGTTTTGGTTTATTCCTTAATGATTTGATTATTAAAAGAGTAGTTTCAAAATCTGATTTTGGTTGTTTATATTCAGTATGATGTTGGGTTTGTTTCAGCAAAAATTATCGCAAAGAAAAATCCAATTTTTAGTTCCAGGTTTCAGCAGCTGACAGAACCCAGGCAGGGTTCTGTCCGCTCGGCGGTCGACCGACGCGGTCGACCGCTAAGCTCGAGTTAGTGGTTCGGTCGACCGCGTTTGGATTTCGGTCGACCGAAGCATTTTTTTGGTCGACCGCGTCATTATTCGGTCGACCGCGTTATTTTTCGGTCGACCATCCTGACTTTGTATCAGAGCTCGGTCGACCGGACCGGTCGACCGACGACTCCCTGTTCCAGATTTCCAGATTTGGTGTATTTGAGTATTTTTACTCCCATTCGGGGGTTTGTCTGGTTTATCTGACCTGGCTATTAGTCCCACTACGTGTCTATGCATGATAGATGACCTGAGGGTATAAATTTGAGACATATACACTGTTTTGGTTATGATGTTGATGATTAGATTCTACTACAAGTATCGTAGCAAATCTTTTACCACTTCTACAGTCCTCGTGTTGGACTATAATCCATAAGAAGTCCTCGTGTTGGACTATAATCCCTCTCAGTCCTCGTGTTGGACAATTGACACTTATACTATGAGTTTGGAAAACTTCGGTAGTTAGTTCTTGTATCGGACATGGTTCTTAACCCTGCATGTGATTATTGTACCACGCTTCACAACATACTGATTTTTGTAGACTTGGTATGACACTTATGAAGGTTTTGACATAATATTCATGTAATAAATATTGTGATATTCATGTTGACTATGTTACAGCACTGTAATTATGCTCTGGTGTTCGTTGAGTTCCTTTTATCATTGTTATTGTACTAGAACCGTGGGTTTGGTATTTAGGAGTTTACAATTTGAGATGTAAGGTATATACATGAGGGTTTCCTTGTTTGGATTATTTCGCTCGACGTACCTATTCTCGTGTTGTAGATTCTTAAATACTTAAACCCTTATTTCGTACGATCAATGAGTTTAGATCCATTTATATATTATCTGTATTTTCATATACAACGAGCCCTACTCCCTTGGGGGTTGGTTGTGATGTTACTCGCTAGCGCTTTGACGCTCGTTGTCCCTCCCCCTTTCAGGTCACGAGCCAGGAGCACGGAGTGTCGCAGGTGGATAGCGGATCACTTTAGTGTTCAGCTTTTACATTTTGTTATGCATTTTGTATCTTGAGCTCCACAGTAGTAGATGATTAGACATTTAGAACTATTTCTTAGAAGCTGTAAAGGCTGTGTGCCTTATTTTCATTTTTGGTCAGATGTTTGTACTTGAGACTTGTTCAGTACCCCTGTTTATCTATTCTGACATTGTTTATGTACTCCCATTTGTTGGATGGTGAGATATCTATTTGATCATTCAGATTTCATCAGTTATTCGAGTATTATCTTTTACTTGCTTTTGTACCTACACCTGTTATTGATTCTACTAGATAGATGTTAATTGTGATGGTGAAACATGTTATTGCACGGTGTAGTGCATGGCAGGTTTGACATTCTTGGTTTCACCTTGGACTGCAGCCTTGTGTGAACCCAGGGGCGTCACAGTTGGTATCAGAGCTCTAGTTCCAGTATCCTTAGGATCATCCTGTGTCGAGTCGTGGAGCTAGGATAGAGTTTCTTAGGATTCATGTATAGAGTCCGAAAGGATTTCCTAGTATGAGTGAGGACGATACATGCGTATATCTCAAAATTTGAGAATATTTTTTTTATGACAACTATTTTATATAGATTCAAAGTATTTGTGTGAATACTATATGTTGTGAAAATTTCAATTTGATACGCTATTTATAAAGGCCTATTTGACTCATGGAAATTTTATTCTTCTTACCATCAGGAGAGAGATGGCAGGACGAGGTAGGCCCCGTACCAGGAGAGCTAGCCAGGCAGAGTCACGGCAGACTCCACCTGAACAGCAGTCAGCTCAGCACGAGCAGGAGCAGGCACCACCAGGGCCGCAGCAGGCTCCTCAGTACCTGGTGGACCTCATGGCACCTCTTCTTGCCCGGATGACAGCTATCGAGGCGATGGTGACGACTCATATAGCACCACCGACACCGCCACCACCACCACCAGTAGCCCAGCAGCAGGGGATACCGGCCGTTCCTGTTAGAGAGAGACCCCCAGAGACCACGCCTGCAGCTATTCCTCTAGCAGTACCAGACAGAGCCACAGAGCAGGAGGCTTGGCTCCGTATGGTGGAGAGGTACCAGAAGATGAGGGCACCGGAGTTTCAGGGGTCACCAGACCCTCTTGCTGCCCACAAGTGGAAGGAGGATGTGAGCAACATTCTCGAGATACTCGGTGTAGACTCTGTCCAGAAGCAGAGGCTGGCATCCTACAGCCTGAAGGGAGATGCCGGGCGATGGTATCGACTCCAGTTCACTCCAGAGCAGAGGAAGACCCTCACATGGGAGGATTTTACCTACTTCTTCGATGGCCAGTATATTTCTTCCGTAGCACGGACTGGGAAGGAGCTCGAGTTATCTCGGTTGACTCAGGGAGATATGACCGTGGCAGATTTTGAGAGCAGGTTTATGGAGCTATTGCACTTCACGGGCATGTGGCAGACAGGAGAGCGTCAGGCTCAGATGTTTTTGGCTGGGCTTCGCCCTAATCTCCGACGATATCTTGTGTCGAGGAGATTTTATTCAGTCAGGGAGGTAGCTGAGGCTGCCACTTCTCAGGAGATTGAGACCTCCATGTTCCAGAAGGACAAGGAGGGGAAGGCCAAGACAGGACAGGGCAGTGACAAGGGCAAGAACAAGAGAGGTTTTTCTAGTCATCAGCAGCAGCATCAGGGCCCTTATAAAAAAGGACCCCAGCAGGACCAGAGAGCGCATCAGCAGCGCAAGTTCCAGGGTTGTTGCTTTAACTGTCACAAGGTCGGGCACAAGGCATCTGAATGCCGTAGCGCACCAGCAGGAGGCCAGCAGGGCAAGGGTCCGAACCAGCAGCAGCAGCAGCGCCAGCAGGGCAGAGGTCAGGGTCAGCAGAACAGGCTCGATGCACCACCAGCAGCTCAGAGGACTGAGGGACAGATTCAGGCAGTTCAGGATGTTTCCCAGGGACAGATTATCCCCTATTCTCCAGCACCATCAGCAGAGCAGTCTTCAGCCACGGGCAGGGTATATACAGTGGTGCCTCGTGATCATGGAGCTAGCGGAGCTGTGGTGGAGGGTACGTTCTTTGTGAACTCTCTTCCCGCCCGTATTCTTTTCGATTCGGGAGCTTCGCATTCATTCATCTCGCATGCATTTGTGGCTAGACTCCAGCTAGTAGCTCAGCCCCTAGACACCCCTCTATCTGTTTCCACCCCTTTAGGTGAGGTATCGCTTCTGGAGAGCGTATGTAGGAGGTGTACCGTCAGCCTAGACGAGTCGGAGTTTATAGTGGACTTGATAGTGTTGCATATGTCCGAGTTCGATGTCATCCTTGGTATGGATTGGTTGTCTTCCTACCATATTAGTATTGACTGCTTTGCGAAGACAGTCAAGTTGCGAGCATCCGACGGGTCCGAGATGATTGTAGCCGCCTCTCAGGGCAACCGACTTGCGGAGTCATTTCTGGCGTACATCGAGGAGGTGATGCGACGGGATCAGGGAGCTGAGTTGTTGGAGACTAGAGTTGTCTCAGAGTATCAGGATGTCTTTCAAGACATACCTGGGTTACCTCCTGTGAGAGAGGTTGAGTTCTGCATCGAGTTGCAGCCAGGCACAGCCCCGATATCCCGCGCACTCTATCGCATGGCACCAGCTGAGATGAGGGAGCTTCAGACCCAGTTGGACGAGTTGCTAGCTCAGGGTTTCATTCGCCGGAGTCATTCTCCGTGGGGCGCACCGGTCCTCTTCGTGAAGAAGAAGGACGGTAGTATGAGATTATGCATTGATTATAGGGAGTTGAACAAGGTCACTATCCGGAATAGGTACCCACTACCTAGGATTGATGATTTGTTTGACCAGCTGCAGGGAGCACAGTATTTCTCGAAGATTGATCTTCGTTCTGGCTACCATCAGTTGCGGGTTCGGGAGATGGATATTCCCAAGACCGCTTTTCTCACTCGATATGGATCTTT
Organism: Asparagus kiusianus; assembly: GCA_022839385.1. Lineage (NCBI taxonomy): Eukaryota > Viridiplantae > Streptophyta > Magnoliopsida > Asparagales > Asparagaceae > Asparagus > Asparagus kiusianus. The sequence goes on along the minus strand of BQKN01052649.1, from coordinate 2,805 downwards.
CGAGTTCTTGGTCATGCCATTTGGGTTGACCAATGCACCCGCGGTATTCATGGATTTGATGAACCGGGTTTTCCGTCCCTTCTTAGATCAGTTCGTGATCGTGTTCATTGACGATATCCTCATTTACTCGAGATCGGAGGCAGATCATGAGGAGCACCTACGGATAGCATTGAGGACTCTTCAGGAGCATCAGCTGTATGCTAAGTTCAGCAAGTGCGAGTTTTGGCTTTCAGAAGTCAGATTTCTTGGCCACGTCATCAGCAGAGAGGGCATAGCAGTGGACCCAGCTAAGGTCTCGGCAGTTCTTGATTGGGAGCCACCGAAGACGGTGTCAGAGATCCGCAGCTTTTTGGGTCTAGCTGGCTATTACAGGAAGTTCATTCAGGACTTCTCGAAGATTGCGACACCGATTACACACCTTACGAAGAAGGGTGTGCAGTTCATATGGAGCAGGGAGTGCCAGGAGGCCTTTGATATTTTGAAGGCTAAGCTGACTACAGCGCCAGTTCTGACCATTCCGAGCAGCGACAGGACATTCGTTGTGTATACGGATGCGTCGTTGGCAGGCTTAGGAGGAGTATTGATGCAGACTCAGAGGGTAGTGGCTTATATCTCACGGCAGTTGAGGGTGCATGAGCAGAACTACCCGACTCATGACTTGGAGTTAGCAGCAGTGGTATTTGCACTGAAGTCATGGAGACACTACTTGTATGGAGTACAGTTTGAGCTGTTCACAGACCATCAGAGTCTGAAGTATCTCTTTTCTCAGAAGGAGCTCAATCAGAGGCAGAGGAGGTGGATTGAGTTTATCAAGGACTACGAGTTCGCGATTCAGTATCATCCAGGGAAGGCGAACGTCGTAGCAGATGCTTTGAGTAGGAAGCGTCGACATCGGGTTTCGGCTTTGAGGTGTTCATTGTACAGAGACCTTGCCACCCTTAGCCAGTTTGATTTTAGACCCGAGATTGGAGGAACCAGTGCATTCTTGGGAGCTATGTCAGTGCAGTCATCTTGGAGTGACAGGGTTGTCAGAGCACAGTTAGAGGACTCTTGGATTCAAACCCGTAAGGGGGAGATTTCCAAAGAGCCTAAGACTGATTGGACCATTGGAGAGGATGGAGGTCTTCGGATGAGGGGTAGATTGGTTATGCCAGCTAGTGCAGAACTAAAGAGGGAGTTATTTGATGAGGCGCACCGTACTCGGTACACAGTACATCCAGGGACTACCAAAATGTACAAGGACCTGAAGAGGCGATTCTGGTGGAGTGGTATGCGGAGAGAGATCGCAGATTATGTAGCTAGATGTTTTACCTGTCAGCAGGTGAAGGCAGAGCACCAGAGACCAGCAGGGACCCTTCAGCCTTTGCCTATTCCGGAGTGGAAGTGGGCAGATATTTCCATGGATTTTATTGTGGGGTTGCCGAAGTCGAAGAAGGGGAATGATTCTGTGTGGGTCATAGTAGACCGATTGACGAAGTCAGCTCATTTCATTCCTGTGCGGACCACTTATACAGCTGAGACTTATGCGAGGATCTTCATTCGGGAGATAGTTCGACTTCACGGTGTACCGGACACGATCGTGTCAGATCGAGGATCGGTGTTCACTTCTCATTTCTGGAGGAGTTTTCAGGATTCATTTGGCAGCACACTATCCTATAGCAGTGTATTTCACCCCCAGACGGATGGCCAGACGGAGAGGGTGAATCAGGTGTTGGAGGACATGTTGCGGGCATGTGTCATTGACTTCTAAGGCAGTTGGGAGGATCATATTCCACTGGTCGAGTTCGCTTATAACAATAGTTATCAAGCGACGATCGGTATGGCCCCGTATGAGGCATTGTATGGGAGACCTTGTAGATCACCGATATGTTGGGCCGAGCCGGAGGACAGCTTGATGCTTGGGCCAGAGCTAGTGAGGCAGACTACTGAGAAGGTAGCCTTGATCAGGGAGCGGATTTTAGCAGCTCAGAGCCGGCAGAAGAGTTATGCATATAAGAGGCGAAGACCCCTAGAGTTCCAGATTGGAGATTTGGTTATGCTTAAGGTATCGCCTATGAAAGGCGTGCAGCGATTCGGGAGGAGAGGAAAGCTTGCACCGAGGTATATTGGACCTTTCCAGATTTTAGAGCGCATTGGAGCCGTGTCATACAGACTAGATCTCCTCGTATCTATGTCTAGTATACACAACGTGTTCCATATTTCTATGCTCAAGAAGCACTTGCATGATGAGGAGCAGCAGCGAGTATTGGATACACCGGAGATTGAGCTTCGGGATGATTTGACTACTATTGAGATTCCGGTTCGCATTCTTGCCAGAGAGGACAAGAGGCTTAGGAACAAGGTAATTCCCTTGGTAAAAGTTCAGTGGAACCGAGGAGGCATCGAGGAGATTTCTTGGGAGCGCGAGGAGGAAATGCGTCGTGACTACCCACTTTTGGTTGAGCAGGTAAATGAATTCTTGTTTTGATTTCATGTCTTTGATTATGTGCACATCTTTGGTTATGTTTACATGTAACACTATAATGAGTATATTATCGTTTAATTTTTAATCTTTTGGAACACATGGTATATGTATGGGGGGTTCCTTGTTTGGATTTTTCACCCGATGTACTAGTTCCACCAGATTAGAAATTGAGCGAGAATATTATCATTGTAGATCGTTAAGTGTAAATATCTCTATAAGGTTATATAAGAGTTCATATTGCAAGTTCGTATGATTTCCGAATTTCGAGGACGAAATTCTTTTAAGGGGGGAAGAATGTAAAACCCCGAATAATTTCTATAGTATATATGTATACTCATGTG
>BQKN01052645.1:0-11644 GCA_022839385.1 Asparagus kiusianus | reverse complement strand
GTCCAAGCGCACTAACTTGCGCATTGAAGTTCGGGAGCCCGTTGAGAATTCATGCCCACAAAGGCGTATTTCGAGGCGAGTGACTCTCGAAAGTCCAAATAAGGTAATTCGCTCTCAGAAGGAAACGTTGTCATCCGATGATGGTAACGTTATACCTGAGAAATCGTGCCAACACACGATAGGTTACTCCGATCAAATTGACGAGTTGTATTATCGTGCTGGGGGTACGAGCAGAACCAGAAAGAGAAGCCCTCGAAGGCTCGAAACTCAGTGCCCCTGTTCCAAACTCATTCGGACAGTATTGTCTCAGTGTAATTGCACTAAGACGGTCCCCGAAAGAGTCTCGGTGTTCGAAAGGCTCAGCACTGAGATGCCAAAGTCAAGGCCTAGACGTTTCCGACGAAGGAGAGCGCTGGTTGAAGACGGAGAATGCCCGAGGGTCACTGCTAATATGACCAACAAGGGGACATTGGCACGGGATGATCTCGAGTCGATTCTGAATGCATCTCGGCGTTTAACCTGTTTGCGGTCCGGAGCCACCTCACGAAGAACGTATGGGAGGGTTCAGATAAGCTCACCTTCAGAAGATGAAGAATCGGATGCTTGCTCTGCGGTCGCGTCCGACAACACTGTATCTAGCGAAGGAGAACCCCGCGAGTCATTCATGATAAGCGCGGAACAAGTGGCCAAGATGCTCGAAGAAGCCATGGCCAAACAACAGGAGACCTTTAGGCTCGAGATGCAGATGGCCATGCAGACCATGAGGGAGATGCATGAGCAGCAAATCCAGGCACTGAGGAACCAGCAAGGCGAACCAAGCCACCGTAATCAGGTTGTTCAAGAAGTTGAGCATACGGATACGGATGAAACTCGCAATGCCGATGACCCTCCCGTCAGTGCAGGGGGTGGTAATGAGGATGCCAACGAAGATACAGATGAAAACTTGAAGATCAAAAGCCTCGAGAGCAAAATCAATACCTTGATGTCAGCTCAAGAGGTGAAGAAAACGGGCATTCCTTGTCCATACCCAAGGGAATGGGATTCAATCCCCTATCCGGCGAAGTTTAGTCTAATCAACTTCACGCCGTTCGATGGGAAAGGCTCCCCCACTCAGCATTTGATTTATTTCAAATCACACCTGGGTGTTATCTCCGGCAATAAGCCTCTGATGGTGCGGTCATTCGTTGGCACTCTTCGTGGAGCCGCCTTCGATTGGTACCGCCGCCTCAAGCCAGGCAGCGTGAGCAGCTGGGACGACATAGAGACCAAGTTCCTCGCGAATTTCTTCGACGACGACACCGAAATCTCCATCGGAACGTTGCTCGACGAGAAACAAAAGGACGGGGAGTTAGTCGAAACCTTCGTCAAAAGGTTCCGGAACAAAGCGTTAAATTGCCGGGACCCGATCACCGAGGAGTTCATCCTCCAAACTTGCCACAACAATCTTTCCTTGGACGTGCTGGAAGCAATAGGAACAGCACCCTCCAACACTTGGAAAGACTTGAAGGTCAGAGGGGAACAAGCTGAACGCTTCCTCCGAAGGAAGAAGGCCGAGAGGAGTCAATCGACGACTAATCCTCCAAGCTCAAACTTCGCCTCCCGTGGTAAGGGCAAGACACCTGCAGCAGCTGTTGATGCCCATCAAACGTCACAACAGCAGTCCCGGAGACAGCAGAAGACTTCGGATCAGAGGCCTCAAAGAGAGTACTCCTTCAAGGACGAAGATGTTACAGCCATCTTTGAATCACTCCTTGCAAATAACAAGATCAAGCTGCCACCTACCGTCAATCAGGAGGAAGCTGATGATATTGCGGATCCGAAGTACTGCACGTACCATAGAAGGATCCTTCATCCTACTAAGGATTGCTTTACACTCAAGAACAGCATCCAAACCTTGGTGGAAGCAGGCGTTATATCGCTCAATTAACTTGAATGTAAAACTCCAGTGGGTGCACGAGTATAAACTGTATCCCAGCCACTCCAAAAAGTATACGAGTATAAACTGTTTCTTAATACTCCAATAGGTATATGAGTCTAAACTATTTCCTTTCTTCCACGGGAAGTTCCTGGAGAGTGCCGTGCGTGGTACTCTTAAGGATAACCCGATTGTGCACCCATTTTTGTAAAGAAAGCTGGGGGTCGATAATTCATGTAACGGGAAGTTCCCGTAAGAATGTTAAATGTAATATTCTTAGGGATAACCCGGTCATGATGAATAAAGTGATAAACACTAAACTCTTAATTTCTGAACACTCTTTTGCTGAGATGAAAGCCGATCACTTCGTTGGATCACTTTTCCCTCACAAAACTTTCAGTGGTGTTTGATGACTCATAGCCTCCACCACACAATTCCCACTTGGTCAAACCTTCCTACAGTTAGGACCAAAACCAAATTCCCCTCTCGATTCCTCCAATGAGCGAGAGGTCCACTTTCAAATTGAGTGATCAAACCTTCCTACAGTTAGGATCGTCTCAAACCCCCCACTTGGTCAAACCTTCCTACAGTTAGGACCACAACCAAAATCCCCTCTCGATTCCTTCAATGAACGAGAGGTCCACTTTCAAATCGAGTGATCAAACCTTCCTACAGTTAGGGTTATCTCAAACTCACGCTTGGTCAAACCTTCCTACAGTTAGGACCAAAACCACAATTCATTCTCGATAAACGAGAAATTCATCTTTATCTCGGTAATCAAACCTTCCGACAGTTAGGGTTATCCGAATCGCTTTGATTCTCGGAGTGGAGATCCCACTCTTAGTTTCACCTTTCCGGATTCTGGGGGTGGAGATCCCACCCCGAGTCTCCTTTTCAAACAGGGAATAGAATATAAAATTCTTCCTTCCCCACATCAACTCCTTTTCCAAAGTTTATCAATTTAGGATTCATCCTAGGTATTTTATCCCGAAACCTAAGCAGGGATAAGTCTGCGCCTAACACGCGCTGTCGGTTTAGTCTTTTACCGATTGAAGAAGACACCAGAGTCCGATTCTGGGGAATTTCATCCCGAAGCCTAAGAAGGGATGAGTCAACGCCTCACACGCGTTGCCGGTTAGTCCTTGACCGTTAAAAAAGACAAGCCCACATATTCCACATTGTGGCAGGTCGTTATTAATAAAGCCATAATCCGTGCTTCACACGTACGGGGTATTTTATCCTGAAACCTAAGTAAGGATAAGTCGATGCCTAACACGCATCGCCGGTTAGTTCGTGACCGTTTAAAAAGAACACTCGTCCACATATTCAACATTGTGGCAGGTTGTTATTAATAACACCGAAATCCATGCCTCACACGCATGGGGAATTTCATCCTGAATCCTAAGAAAGGATATGCCGACGCCTAACACGCGTCGCCGGTTTAGTCTTTTTCCGATTGAAAAAGACACCAGAGTTCGATTCTGGGGTATTTTTATCCCGAAGCCTAAGTAGGGATGAGCCAACGTCTAATACACGTTGCTGGGTAGCCTATTCCCATAACAATGGCGAAGTCTACGTATTCGAAGTCGTAGCACCAAGTCTAAGGGAGTTCATTCCTTTAGCGCAACGTTACATGCGAACGGATTTAAATAATTCGCATGCTAGCCCGACGCAAACGGTAGTCGGTAAAGGCTAATCAAATCCGTTTAAGGCTGGGGGTTAGCCAAAAACCCTAAAGTCAACGCCTCACACGCGTCGCCGGGTAGCCTATTCCCGTAACAAGTGGTAAAGTCTATGTATTCAACATCATAGCACAAAGTCTAAAGGAGTTCATTCCTTTAGCACAACGTCACATGCGGAACGGATTTAAACAATCCGCATGTAAGCCTGATTCAAACGGTAATCGGTAAGAGCACATCAAATCCGTTGAAGGCTGAGGATTTGCCAAAAATCCTAAGTCAACGTCTCATACACGTTGCTGTTTAGTCTTTTCACAGGAGAAAGACGAAGTCTACGTATTCAATATCGTAGCACTAAAAGGGTTAACTCTTTTAGCCTAACGTCACGTGCGGAACGGACTTAAACAATCCGCATGCTAGCCCGACTCAAACGGTAGTCGGTAAAGGCTTATCAAATCCGTTGATGGCTGAGAATTTGCCAAAAATTCTATAAGTACAAGTCATTGACGTATCAATTCTATGGATTGGTCTCGTGACTTAAGTATCCGCCACGCTCTAATACCTTAAGAGCTTAAACTGTGTCTACTCCAGCAGACGTACGAGTATAAACTGTGTCAAACGTCGAACAGCGCATTACAATGAAGCCTGGACGCCGGACAACGCGTCGCAATGAAGCTCAAACGCCGGACGACGCCGTCAATTGATGATCAGTTCTATGTTGAAGCAACCAACTCGAGCTAAAAAAGCAAGAAATCAGGAATCGACTTCAAGTTCAAAATTCCAACAACGGTCAGACAATAAATGCAGCACCGGAATCCTCACAGGCGTTCTACAAAGCACTGAATAGCCTGAAGGAATTGAAGGAATCCAGAACAGAAGCCATTCCAAAGTCCCGCTATACCGACTGAAGGTTGGGACAATCACATCCAAAGTATTCCAGACTCTTCTATAAAAGAATGAGGCTGGAACACTTTGGAGGGGGTATCTGTAGGCGTATAAAATTGCCTATAGGTCCCACAATACAGCTCAACGACGCCGATTCAACAAACGAACTATCGGGCGACGTATCCAAGCACGACCATTATCCCGCCAACGCCGAAGCCAAGCCATACGCAACGGAGCAGGTTAACGAGGCGACGAAGCCAACAAATCGCACCCAAGCATTGGAATGCATCCACTCGCACGCGGAATCAAACCAACGTTTCGGGGAATCACCGAGTCATCTAAACAAGAGCGAACTCGGTGATATAACGATCGAATCAAGATCGGTTTCGGACTCGAACTCAGAAGCGGATTAACTGCCATATTTGGAATCAAGTCAACAAGTCGATTCCAGATCAACTCAACCACAAACTGAAATACGTCGGAACCGGAAACAACGGGAAACGACAAAACGACGGAAACCCGGGGACTCGGCCTTAGCCGAGCCACCCCAGGGTGGCTCGGCCCAAGCCGAGCCACCCTAGGGTGGCTCGGCCAAGGCCGAGCCACCTGTGGGTGGCTCGGCCAAGAGCCGAGCCACCCACAGGTGGCTAGGCCCAGAACTGTGCAAACGCACAGTTCTGAGTGCCTATAAATAGGCCAGGGCATGGTTCATTTCAGAGGTTGGATTTTGGAGGGTCGAAGCTCTGCCGGATTCGAATCTGAGATCTAAAAAAGATTGGAGCTTTGGAAGATTGAAGACTTGGACTTTGAGATCCGGTGCTCGGCGATCATCCACGCCAAACAAGGCAAGAGTTCGAGAGGGACCGGATCTGAGATCTACACGATTTTCCTCCGGATCTAAGCTTGGTTCTTAGATCCCGAGAAGAGTCTCGAATTCGCTTGGTCGATTTCGACACTTGGGCTACTATTTCCTTGGCGAATTAGTACCCCACCCGGCTATTATTTCCTTCGCGGAATAATACCCGTCATATCGTGTAGATCCGACCGGATCGAGATCACGCGGTGGTCCACGGCAAATAACCCCGGCACAGGCAAAGAACCCACACAAAGCGAGTGACCGCAAAACAGGAGCTCGCGATTCGTTCGACAAACAAGGATAAAAGTTGTAATCTTTCTTTTTCTTATTTTTGATTTTCATTGTAACCGGATCTTATAAAAAGACCGGATCTTTGTAATCGATAAACAATTACCAAGTGTGTACAATGGAATCAGTAATGAAGAAAGACACAAATTTTCCCGCGAACAATCTGGCGACCACAGTGGGAGCCACCGATCTCGCCGACGGGATCGTTGCGTCGCAGCCGCGGATCCCGATCCCGGTCGTGGAGGAGGTCGAATACGAGTTCGACCAACAGAAGTTCGAGGCGTACCTGTCGTCCTCGTCCGGATCAACCTCCTCCCGCAAGTCCAAGTCTCCAAAGCTCTCCTCCAAAAGGAAACTTCGTTGGTACGAAGAAGTTGAAGCTGCCAACGAAGATCTCGCCCCGTTTGATGCCGAAGCTGCATCGGGTGAGATCTCTCCTTCCAACCAGGTCAGATCCGCTCTGGCCAAATCTTCCGTTGCTGATGGCGTAGCGACTCTCTCAAAGAGAGCCCGTCAAAGGCAACGTCAGCGCCTTGCGAAACAAATCGCAAAGGCAATAGAATCTGTAGACGGGATCCGTTACAACACGGATCTGAAGAACAGAAGAGGCAAACAGCCTCAACAACAGACGAATGGCAACTCCTCCAAGCCGCCAACGAACGAATGGATCCGCGTCAAACGGAACCGTTCAACCCTGGAGGAACGCATTCAGAAGCGCCGCGCACTCTCAGCGCAAGCACGGGCTCAAGTCCAAGAAGCCCGTAGAAGGTTGCAGAAGGAGATGGCCAAGAAGCCGCCACCAACCCGCCAAATATGGAAGCCGAAGTCTGAAACAGCAATTCAGGCCAAGGAACAATCAATGCAGCCTTCAAAACAAGTTCAACCTCCCGAACCATCCCGGAGAAGGAGGTCAGTCTTGGAGCGCCTCGGTCCAATTCCCGATGAGCGCAGCAAAATCCATGAATGCTTGGGCCCGATGAAGAGGCTCCGAACTAATCAACATGCTGGGGGTCGTTGTCACTTTCAGCATGACAAGGAGTTCACGGCGTCCAAGCGCACTAACTTGCGCATTGAAGTTCGGGAGCCCGTTGAGAATTCATGCCCACAAAGGCGTATTTCGAGGCGAGTGACTCTCGAAAGTCCAAATAAGGTAATTCGCTCTCAGAAGGAAACGTTGTCATCCGATGATGGTAACGTTATACCTGAGAAATCGTGCCAACACACGATAGGTTACTCCGATCAAATTGACGAGTTGTATTATCGTGCTGGGGGTACGAGCAGAACCAGAAAGAGAAGCCCTCGAAGGCTCGAAACTCAGTGCCCCTGTTCCAAACTCATTCGGACAGTATTGTCTCAGTGTAATTGCACTAAGACGGTCCCCGAAAGAGTCTCGGTGTTCGAAAGGCTCAGCACTGAGATGCCAAAGTCAAGGCCTAGACGTTTCCGACGAAGGAGAGCGCTGGTTGAAGACGGAGAATGCCCGAGGGTCACTGCTAATATGACCAACAAGGGGACATTGGCACGGGATGATCTCGAGTCGATTCTGAATGCATCTCGGCGTTTAACCTGTTTGCGGTCCGGAGCCACCTCACGAAGAACGTATGGGAGGGTTCAGATAAGCTCACCTTCAGAAGATGAAGAATCGGATGCTTGCTCTGCGGTCGCGTCCGACAACACTGTATCTAGCGAAGGAGAACCCCGCGAGTCATTCATGATAAGCGCGGAACAAGTGGCCAAGATGCTCGAAGAAGCCATGGCCAAACAACAGGAGACCTTTAGGCTCGAGATGCAGATGGCCATGCAGACCATGAGGGAGATGCATGAGCAGCAAATCCAGGCACTGAGGAACCAGCAAGGCGAACCAAGCCACCGTAATCAGGTTGTTCAAGAAGTTGAGCATACGGATACGGATGAAACTCGCAATGCCGATGACCCTCCCGTCAGTGCAGGGGGTGGTAATGAGGATGCCAACGAAGATACAGATGAAAACTTGAAGATCAAAAGCCTCGAGAGCAAAATCAATACCTTGATGTCAGCTCAAGAGGTGAAGAAAACGGGCATTCCTTGTCCATACCCAAGGGAATGGGATTCAATCCCCTATCCGGCGAAGTTTAGTCTAATCAACTTCACGCCGTTCGATGGGAAAGGCTCCCCCACTCAGCATTTGATTTATTTCAAATCACACCTGGGTGTTATCTCCGGCAATAAGCCTCTGATGGTGCGGTCATTCGTTGGCACTCTTCGTGGAGCCGCCTTCGATTGGTACCGCCGCCTCAAGCCAGGCAGCGTGAGCAGCTGGGACGACATAGAGACCAAGTTCCTCGCGAATTTCTTCGACGACGACACCGAAATCTCCATCGGAACGTTGCTCGACGAGAAACAAAAGGACGGGGAGTTAGTCGAAACCTTCGTCAAAAGGTTCCGGAACAAAGCGTTAAATTGCCGGGACCCGATCACCGAGGAGTTCATCCTCCAAACTTGCCACAACAATCTTTCCTTGGACGTGCTGGAAGCAATAGGAACAGCACCCTCCAACACTTGGAAAGACTTGAAGGTCAGAGGGGAACAAGCTGAACGCTTCCTCCGAAGGAAGAAGGCCGAGAGGAGTCAATCGACGACTAATCCTCCAAGCTCAAACTTCGCCTCCCGTGGTAAGGGCAAGACACCTGCAGCAGCTGTTGATGCCCATCAAACGTCACAACAGCAGTCCCGGAGACAGCAGAAGACTTCGGATCAGAGGCCTCAAAGAGAGTACTCCTTCAAGGACGAAGATGTTACAGCCATCTTTGAATCACTCCTTGCAAATAACAAGATCAAGCTGCCACCTACCGTCAATCAGGAGGAAGCTGATGATATTGCGGATCCGAAGTACTGCACGTACCATAGAAGGATCCTTCATCCTACTAAGGATTGCTTTACACTCAAGAACAGCATCCAAACCTTGGTGGAAGCAGGCGTTATATCGCTCAATTAACTTGAATGTAAAACTCCAGTGGGTGCACGAGTATAAACTGTATCCCAGCCACTCCAAAAAGTATACGAGTATAAACTGTTTCTTAATACTCCAATAGGTATATGAGTCTAAACTATTTCCTTTCTTCCACGGGAAGTTCCTGGAGAGTGCCGTGCGTGGTACTCTTAAGGATAACCCGATTGTGCACCCATTTTTGTAAAGAAAGCTGGGGGTCGATAATTCATGTAACGGGAAGTTCCCGTAAGAATGTTAAATGTAATATTCTTAGGGATAACCCGGTCATGATGAATAAAGTGATAAACACTAAACTCTTAATTTCTGAACACTCTTTTGCTGAGATGAAAGCCGATCACTTCGTTGGATCACTTTTCCCTCACAAAACTTTCAGTGGTGTTTGATGACTCATAGCCTCCACCACACAATTCCCACTTGGTCAAACCTTCCTACAGTTAGGACCAAAACCAAATTCCCCTCTCGATTCCTCCAATGAGCGAGAGGTCCACTTTCAAATTGAGTGATCAAACCTTCCTACAGTTAGGATCGTCTCAAACCCCCCACTTGGTCAAACCTTCCTACAGTTAGGACCACAACCAAAATCCCCTCTCGATTCCTTCAATGAACGAGAGGTCCACTTTCAAATCGAGTGATCAAACCTTCCTACAGTTAGGGTTATCTCAAACTCACGCTTGGTCAAACCTTCCTACAGTTAGGACCAAAACCACAATTCATTCTCGATAAACGAGAAATTCATCTTTATCTCGGTAATCAAACCTTCCGACAGTTAGGGTTATCCGAATCGCTTTGATTCTCGGAGTGGAGATCCCACTCTTAGTTTCACCTTTCCGGATTCTGGGGGTGGAGATCCCACCCCGAGTCTCCTTTTCAAACAGGGAATAGAATATAAAATTCTTCCTTCCCCACATCAACTCCTTTTCCAAAGTTTATCAATTTAGGATTCATCCTAGGTATTTTATCCCGAAACCTAAGCAGGGATAAGTCTGCGCCTAACACGCGCTGTCGGTTTAGTCTTTTACCGATTGAAGAAGACACCAGAGTCCGATTCTGGGGAATTTCATCCCGAAGCCTAAGAAGGGATGAGTCAACGCCTCACACGCGTTGCCGGTTAGTCCTTGACCGTTAAAAAAGACAAGCCCACATATTCCACATTGTGGCAGGTCGTTATTAATAAAGCCATAATCCGTGCTTCACACGTACGGGGTATTTTATCCTGAAACCTAAGTAAGGATAAGTCGATGCCTAACACGCATCGCCGGTTAGTTCGTGACCGTTTAAAAAGAACACTCGTCCACATATTCAACATTGTGGCAGGTTGTTATTAATAACACCGAAATCCATGCCTCACACGCATGGGGAATTTCATCCTGAATCCTAAGAAAGGATATGCCGACGCCTAACACGCGTCGCCGGTTTAGTCTTTTTCCGATTGAAAAAGACACCAGAGTTCGATTCTGGGGTATTTTTATCCCGAAGCCTAAGTAGGGATGAGCCAACGTCTAATACACGTTGCTGGGTAGCCTATTCCCATAACAATGGCGAAGTCTACGTATTCGAAGTCGTAGCACCAAGTCTAAGGGAGTTCATTCCTTTAGCGCAACGTTACATGCGAACGGATTTAAATAATTCGCATGCTAGCCCGACGCAAACGGTAGTCGGTAAAGGCTAATCAAATCCGTTTAAGGCTGGGGGTTAGCCAAAAACCCTAAAGTCAACGCCTCACACGCGTCGCCGGGTAGCCTATTCCCGTAACAAGTGGTAAAGTCTATGTATTCAACATCATAGCACAAAGTCTAAAGGAGTTCATTCCTTTAGCACAACGTCACATGCGGAACGGATTTAAACAATCCGCATGTAAGCCTGATTCAAACGGTAATCGGTAAGAGCACATCAAATCCGTTGAAGGCTGAGGATTTGCCAAAAATCCTAAGTCAACGTCTCATACACGTTGCTGTTTAGTCTTTTCACAGGAGAAAGACGAAGTCTACGTATTCAATATCGTAGCACTAAAAGGGTTAACTCTTTTAGCCTAACGTCACGTGCGGAACGGACTTAAACAATCCGCATGCTAGCCCGACTCAAACGGTAGTCGGTAAAGGCTTATCAAATCCGTTGATGGCTGAGAATTTGCCAAAAATTCTATAAGTACAAGTCATTGACGTATCAATTCTATGGATTGGTCTCGTGACTTAAGTATCCGCCACGCTCTAATACCTTAAGAGCTTAAACTGTGTCTACTCCAGCAGACGTACGAGTATAAACTGTGTCAAACGTCGAACAGCGCATTACAATGAAGCCTGGACGCCGGACAACGCGTCGCAATGAAGCTCAAACGCCGGACGACGCCGTCAATTGATGATCAGTTCTATGTTGAAGCAACCAACTCGAGCTAAAAAAGCAAGAAATCAGGAATCGACTTCAAGTTCAAAATTCCAACAACGGTCAGACAATAAATGCAGCACCGGAATCCTCACAGGCGTTCTACAAAGCACTGAATAGCCTGAAGGAATTGAAGGAATCCAGAACAGAAGCCATTCCAAAGTCCCGCTATACCGACTGAAGGTTGGGACAATCACATCCAAAGTATTCCAGACTCTTCTATAAAAGAATGAGGCTGGAACACTTTGGAGGGGGTATCTGTAGGCGTATAAAATTGCCTATAGGTCCCACAATACAGCTCAACGACGCCGATTCAACAAACGAACTATCGGGCGACGTATCCAAGCACGACCATTATCCCGCCAACGCCGAAGCCAAGCCATACGCAACGGAGCAGGTTAACGAGGCGACGAAGCCAACAAATCGCACCCAAGCATTGGAATGCATCCACTCGCACGCGGAATCAAACCAACGTTTCGGGGAATCACCGAGTCATCTAAACAAGAGCGAACTCGGTGATATAACGATCGAATCAAGATCGGTTTCGGACTCGAACTCAGAAGCGGATTAACTGCCATATTTGGAATCAAGTCAACAAGTCGATTCCAGATCAACTCAACCACAAACTGAAATACGTCGGAACCGGAAACAAC
>BQKN01052644.1:0-15190 GCA_022839385.1 Asparagus kiusianus | reverse complement strand
AAACCGCATTGAAAACCGCCGACACGTGGCCACCAACTGTTCAAGAACGTGGGGAACGTCGTGGGCGAGAATCACGTTGATAACTGCCAGAATAACGAAGTTTTAAAACGTGGGAAGGCAGTTATAAGAAACTGTCAGGCAGTTAAAGAGTTCCGCGATAGTGTTTTACTATCTTGCAGGGCGAGACAGTAAACACTGTCTCGGAAAACAGTTTTCTTCTCGGGGCTATAAATACCCCCTGAGATCATTTTTTTGGAGGAGGTTGGCACAAGGACGATCCAAGGCTGACCAGAAAGCATTCCAGAGCAAAAAGAGCAGAGATTTTAGTTCCTGGAGTGATTCCTTGACATTCGAGCTTAGACTTGATTTCAAGAAGAACGACTATCTTACTTCGATAAGATATCGTTTCCAATTCTCACTTCGATAACGAAGGAAGAATCATAAGCCCCTCACGATTCAATCAGAATCTGTGATTCGGTGGTCAACGAGCTAAAGCGTTCCCGGCACAGGCAAAGATCCCACAAAAGCAGTGATCCAAACAACGATCCTGCGTTTATTTTCTCAAGAGTTGTAATCTTCATTTTTGTTGTGTAAAAGAGTCTTATAAAAAGACTGTTTTCTTTGAATTTATTGTAATCGACCGAAGATATAATGAATTCGACAACAAGATCAACTTTTGACGAAACCGCGCGAATAGCTCCTGTACGAGTTCGGGTGTGTTGGTACACTCCTTCAAACTCTTCGCACCTTTCCCGAACAGTCGGGGAATGACTCCTTTGTGACTCTTCAGAACTGGGATCAAGAGCCTTCCCTCTACCTATCACATTTATAGTGACTTCAGGGTATTCAGTCTCGGTCGTCTTCTTTCTGTATCGACGTTGTCGCTTGGCAGGCCTGACAACATTCGTCAACCTGTCGAATACAGACTGCCGAGGTGCAGATGTGCAGCAATGGCACTCCGAAAGGACCGTCGAGATAAGCCTCTCACATTGGCATGAGTGAGCTGCTTGTACTGTTGGTTTTCCTCTTGACAATAATTCCCGCAGATCAGGAACTTGGGAGGAAACTTTCCCCGGGTGTAGAGGCGGAGATGGAACCCCCTGCCCTTGGGAGGATGAAATTGGTTCTTACCGAACGTGGATTTTGAAACCACGCTGGTTTTTCTGAACTTGGCGGACCTCTTGATGATCACGTTCTTGAAGAGCAACGCAAGGGTCGCATTCCTGAAGGGTAACGCGAGGGTCGCGTTTGGATTTATGAACGTTAGGCCGAGGCCTACGTTTAAATGATGAAACAGACCCGCGAGGGTCATGTTTTGGTTGAACGCGCCCCTGAGGGTCGCGTTTGGATGGTGAAACAGACTCTTGCGAGTCATGTTCTTTTTGAACGCGCACCTGAGGGCCGCGTTTCTCTTTGGCAGATTCCTTCTGAGGACTGCGTTTTGAAGAAACAACGCGCCACTCAGGGTCGCGTTTCAGCTGTATCAGCCGAGGTTCGTAGTTAGGCTCATTACCACGAAGCGAACGTTCTGCCTTAGGAACGCTAGGCTCGGGTAAAATCTCAGAAACGCGACCTTCGCGTTGAGCCAACATTCGGCTTTCACGTAAGTGTGCTCGTCGTATGGATCTTCTCCGTCGGCGAGCGGCGTTTTTCTTGGCTTGTTTCAAAGCCTTAGCAGCAGCGTCATTGACGTTTATGGAGTTCATCTCCTCTATGGACCGTTTATGGCTTGAGGCACGTCGTGCTGACGCGGATGTGGGATCTTCAACCAGCAGAGCCAGTTTGAGTTCTTGGCCGAAGGAGAGGGCTTTCTTCGGAGCTTCCACAACAGAGTCGATCTCCTTGGAGATCTTGCGGACATCATGCTTAGTCTTGGGGCTCAGCGATCCAGAGGATAAGGCTTCCTCATACTTTGCTTGATCAAACTCTAGTTTCTACAGTCGTTCCCATGAGGTGGACGTCGGACTACGCCACCACTTCTTCATCAGAAAAGCTTGTCCCCAGCGGAGTCGCCATCTTTTGTAGGTTGGAAAATTGCAACGAAAAGAAGAAAAGAAAATTGAATTGAATTTCTTTAATTCCGATTACAACTTGATTACAAAAGAGAAGAAAACGAATTTGGTTTTCTCCTTTGTTTAAAACTGGGTTCTTCAAGGTAGCGATAGAGTGCCTCCTTCGATTGTTCGCGTCGAATTTGCTCTCCGTTGACGATCTGACTGTCTCTTATCTCATGGGAACGATGAACTGCTGTGAGAAGTTTTATACATAACTCTTTAACGAGTTTAAGAACTCTAAACGAGTTAAAACTCTGTAGATAGAGTTGTTAGAACCGAAAATTCGGTTAATGACCAAGCAAATCTTCTGTTGTTGAAGAATCCTCTCAGATTTGATCTTCTGAGCTTTGATTTAAAAATCCTATCTCCAAGGATTTTGCTGTTACTGCTGTTGAATCACCAAACCCGAGTGGTTGAGATCCCCCAGGATTCGCCCTTGCTGCTCTTCTGTTTAGATTCTGGAAAAACCAATCTCCAAAAATCCAACCTTGATTCGTTGGGTTTGTTGAGTTTTTATAGGAGGATAAGAGGTTGGAACTGCCCTCTAAATCCGCTCCTACGTGGGCGTGATTTCCTCAGATCGTGGGAAAATAGTTCTGAAACCGTTCGACTTGTGTTTGAACAAGTCAAACGCCCAATCTGGCGTTCAGAACCCAACTTCGTGTCTTAGAATTGAGACGCGAGGTTGGGTGTTGGCTGAACGTCCATGAACGTGAGGATCGCTCGCGTTTTGGCTTGCTGCTTGCTTGGAAACACGGGGGTCGGTGTTGATTGAACCCCTACGAACGCGAGGGTCGCTCACGTTTGATTTGTGACTTGGAAACGCGGGGGTTGCCTGCACTTCCAGAATTGTAACGCGGGGATGACTTCCGTGTTTTAGAAGGAGCTAGTTGACTTGTAACTTCTTCTGTAAGGTGTTGCAAGGACCGTCGTTCAGTAATCCTCGCTTTGGTTGTTGTGGAGTGTGAAAGTCGTCAAATTGTAACTCTCACTGTTGATTGTGAAGGCTGCTGAATAGAGTTTTCATCAACTGTCGGAAGCGTCGTTGAATTGTAACTCTTCTCGATCTATGTGAAAAGTCCTCCACTTGCAGCTTTCGATTGTTGGCATGAAAACTATTTGATTGTAGCTTTCGTTGTTGGAACTTGACGGGAATCAACATCCATAGTGTCTTCTGGACGAATATTTGCCCACAGCTCTCTACCAAGCAACTCACCAACTAAGTCCAACCTTTTATTTCTGAAATCATTCCACTGCTCATCAGCATCTCTAATAGTTGCTAATATAATATTGGTCATGTTGTTGTCGCAACCATCAAGATCAATCATCTCAAACATGAGGTCGTGTTTGTAGCGATTATAATGCTGCGGATGTAATGATTTAGAAATCTCTTCTGTTTCGATTGTACGGATGAATTCTGCTTCTCGATTTGAAGGAACCATTGCCTTATAATCTCATAGGGATCAGCTATCTATTGTGATTTTTAGACAGCCTACAGAACCCCCTCCAAAGTTTTTGAAAGTTCGCGGTTGACTGGGACGAATTTTCGGAATACTTTGGATCCCAAAATTTTGTAGATTGATTGTCTACTCCATCTGATTAGAAGACGTCACGGAATTGGTTGTCAAAATGTTGAAATGTTGCTTCCTCGAACCAAACAATACAGCTTCTGAGCCTTGATGACAATGAAGGATGCAGCACGCTTCAAATCGAATCCGATGGTTTTAACGTTGCTGATTGCAATCTGCTCATACTCATCTGATAGACTCCCCAGTGGAGTCGCCTGTTGTTTCTTATTTTGGTAATTTTGATGGCTGACCACAATTTTCCTCTATTTATTTGAAGTCTTGTTGATTGTAACGCGTAGGTGAGCTCTGCATCTGAGAGTTTGAACGCGTAGGTGAGCTTCGCGTTTTGAAAATGGTTGGGATTCTTTCCTAGAATCCCGTGCCATCTCAACAGCTTGACGGCTGTTATAAATAGACCTGAGTGGTCACGTCAAGAGTCACTTGACTCTTAAATTTTTGGCTATTTCTAAGAACGAGAATTCTCATTTGACTTCGGCGAGATCTCCGATGAACTCCGTTTTCTTCGTTCAGAAACATTTCTTCCGATCAACTGTGTTGATGGCTCCACGGAGAGTAGGCTCGAGCTCCAAGAAAGTCGTCGGATCGACTTCCGAAACGCCGTCGGCTGAGAACGCCGGCGGTGTTCTTGTTCGTGCAGGAACATTGTCGTCGCCATCGCCGTCGCAGGGGCCTCCCTGTCGTGGTGAGTGTTGACTGGAATAACTTGCTTAGCAAGTTCTCTGAAAACCCTAGATGGGTTCTTGATAACGAGGAAGATGACTCGTTCTTGTTAATGAGAACGCGGAGTTGGGACTTCATGTGAGTCTTGACCCTCGCGTTCAAATTTTCCAACACAAGGTTCGACCCTCGCGTTTTGGGTTTCTGACGCGGGGCTCGATCTCCGCGTCTGAAAATTCCTTTACATGAAGCTTGAATTTCTCGTTTTGAGATTTACAATTCTGTGTTTACGTCAGTAACTTGTTTTTAGATACTAACTTCTGCTTTTGATTGTGCAGTGCTTCTTCCAAACGTGCCGCTTTCGCAAGAGCATCATTTTGGGTATATTGGCGGACCTGATGCGAATGAAATTTTCAGTCTTCAAAACGTAATTCCGCTTTGTACTTTCGCTGACTCGGAGCGAACGGACATGATTAGATCTCCCCGATGTTCTACTCTTAGAATTTTGATCACTGACTTAGACATGGAGACCCCTACTGGTCATGCTCAATTTCCCAAACCAGTGTTCATATTCGGAGATCGAATATCCATCGACGATCACCTCATACATGCAGAAGATTCGAAATTGTTGCGGAAAGTTGATAATCGCTACTTCTTCCTTCCAAACATGAAGAGGATGTACCCACTCTCTTACTTTTTGAATGCAAGCCGTCGTCGGGGTCTGACTTTCGACATAGTCAAAGAGAAGGAAAATGTGTCGTTTGGATCTGGTCGGCGGGCTCGCACACAAATCGAGGTACAACTCAAGGGGTTGAGACCCGATTTATTTGAGAAGAAGGACCAGGTTCCGGAAACGCCACGTCCAGCGAATATTTTCCTTCGTCAATTTATTGCAGCTCGAGGTGAATTCTCAACCCAGATGTTCAGATCCCCTGGATGGGTTTGTTCTGGGGAAGGAGGTTGGTGGACCCGCATGATTGACTTCGTTCTTGAGGAACTTAAGGGGTCACTCGCTCGATCGGGTCTCACGGTTCCCGTGTTGGCTACTCAACGGGGTGTCGTGCAGAGTTACCATAATTTTTTCGCTATGTTAGAGAAATATAACCCCGACAGCTACACGTTCTTCACACCCATAGGAGAGTTGGGTTTTGCTCTTCACGAGATGCAAGCAGTGTCGGGGTTACCACTTGGAAAAACGCCTTACGAGGAGTTCATCCCCACCACGAGGGAGCGTTCCCTACTGAAAGTAGCTCACCCGGAAATTTATGCTACTTTTTGGGAGTTGATGTGCCACTTCCACATATGTGCCCAAGTCTTTGGGATGCGTGGAGGGGGCGTTATGCATACCACGTGGGCGGAATACCTTTTTCAAAACTTGAACCGGAAAGATGCAGCCGTATCTCGCGTTGCAGCCATCTCTCCCAAGGAAGCCAAAGCTCGGATTAAGGCTTCTAGTGCCACTTACAAAACAGAGCATGCAGAAGATGATTTCAAGGCTGGTGTTGTGCTTGAAAGTTTCCACCACCAAGCCACAGTCCCTATTTCTGACACGGCTCTTCTTGTGGGTTTCTTCATGATTTGGTTGAAGCGGTGCGTGGTATTGTCAAAACCAACTGAGGCTATATTAGCTGAGGTTGTGTACCCAGCTACCTTATTAGCGCATGGAAGACCCGTGAGTCTCCTCACCGCTATGGTCGGCTGTATGCAAAATGGTCTGAGAATGTTGACCTCAGAACTTCTCAGTGCTTCAGAAATTACAGCTACCAAGAAGAAAGCCGGGAGAGCTCCTCCACCACGTGTACCAATGCCGTATACATACTTAGTGGCCTGGTTCGTGCTGCACTACCCCTCACTGATGACAGGAGTATACGAGGGCGATGATGCTTATATTCCCTTTGTACAGAGATTGGAGTCAGCCACATGGACTTATTCTTACATAGTCAGAGCTCGATAACTCCTATCTCGGGAAGATAGTTATCGGATTCTGTTACGCTCCTGACTTTGACGGAACTGATGTAGCAAATGCTCTCTTCATAGACTTGCTTTTTGAGGGCTCGCCTTCTTTGGAAGAGGGCACTTTTAGCTGGCTCCTTATGATCAGGTTGGGCTACCTGGTCTTTCGTTTGCGGGAGAAGTGCATCATCGAGCCCTACATGCCTTCTCGATTTGTTAGGCAATTCGGATATGACCAGCTTTACGTTGGCAATCCCAACCCGGCATTGGCTCAAATTGGGAATTTGTATGAAGGAGCTCGCGCATGGTATTTCTTCTCAGCGGGAGGAACTCATGCGCACTTCACTTTACCTCACTTGCCACCCAGTTGTTCTACTGTTACAGATTTTCGCAACTGGTTTGAAGAAGTCTCCCAAATCCCTGACTATGATATCCATACCTCCTGCATAAGTGAGATTCAGGAGTTGTATCGCTCGAGGAGCAGATCTTTGAGTACCCGTTTGCCGGGGATAGAAGAGTACCTATCCTGTGAACAGGAAGCATCCGGAGCTGTTGAAGTTCCCAAAGAGCTGTCCCCGGTAGAAGCTTCTAAAGAGGAGGTTCCGACGGGGATTGAGGGGGGAAAACTGATTGTTGATTCTCCCGGAGAACGGACTACTGAAGAGATTCCTGCAGAAGCGCCTGTCCTTGAACCTTGCTCTTTAAGATCGGGTAAGAAGGCTCTATCTGCTGCTGAGCAGGCCGAGTATGACAGGAGGGTTCGTAAACGATTGCCCAGCGTAGCCAAAACTTCAAAAAAGACTAAGTTGATGGGTGATGCGATAAAATCGGCGCGTGCGGCATCCCCTGAGAGCAGAGAGGACATGACACTTCCAGCCGCTCCTCCTAGTCTAGGGATGACAAGCGGTGGGCAGGAAGCGACTTTCTCAGGCTCAGCATCAGATATGGTCAAAAAATTATTATCTGAGGCCACGCACAACCCTACTCGCACCGATTATGCAAATTGTTTTGTTTATCCAACTGCTCCACATCCAAGCTCAAAAACTTTGAGGGAACTTATCGAACAATTGGAGCGTTGGATACAAATGACTATCGACGTCGTTAGTCTCGGAGATGTGAGCTACAAGGTTTTTGAACCCCATCTGCTGGAATGCCTGACTAAGATCAAGCATCAGGGCGATAAAATATGGACCGAGAACTATCGTGAGAGCATCATTATCTTAGAGTATGAGCTGGAGTTTCTTTCCATGCTGCAACGCGACGACATAGGACCAGAAGTGGATCGGGCTCTTTCTGAGGCCAAGGCTTCGAAGGCACAACAACAAGAGGCTCTTCAGAAGAGTTTATCCGAAACGGAACCTCGTCTTGCTCACCTGCGTGGGGAACACATCCAGGTACAGGAAGACATGGGCAATCTCGCTGTGGGTCTCCGGGATACTCAGCAGAACTTGCTCGTGCTGGTGTTGAAGTACCTCAGATAAACGCTCAGCTAGTTGATGGTATGAAAATTTTAAAAGGGTTAGCTGGTTATTGCGATGGACTCTTCAAATGCTATTATGACGAAATTGTTGCTGCCGACAAGCTTCGGCGAGAGCTTGCAGAAGCAACGCCTAATGAAGAGGAGCTCAAGAGCAAGATAGCTGAACAAATCAGAAAGGCTCACGAGGAGAATATATCAGCGCTGAAATCTAAACTCAAGTCTTTTAGACTGATGAGTCCCGATGCTTAGGATTTGCGCTACTTTTGGTGGAGGAATAAATTTGTATCATCTTCCTTTCGATTGTCTTCACCTTTTTATTCAAATTAACAATTTTGAATGGAAATGATATCATTTTGGTTTTCATCATCTCTTTTGTTGAAATATGATTCAAGACAATGAAAAGTAATGCAACTGCTGTAAATATAGTTTTAACTCAATATGAAAACGAAATTCTCTTTATTACTACTTGGAATAATTCCAGAAAATTTCAATCGTCAGAGGTGTAGTGTTAACATGACGAAATACAAAACAAAGTTACACTATGAATAGGCAACCCCCAGCCTGATTTAGCTGGGGTTTAGGGGGCTACATGATTTACGGGAAGTATCTCTTAAGGAATTTCCCATTAATTGGCATCATGAGCCTGTCTCCTTTTTGATTGATGAGGCGATATGCTCCATTTGAGTAAACTGATTCTATTACGAAGGGCCCCTCCCATTTAGGATTGAACTTCCCTTTGGTTTTGTGTGTCATCACCATGGGTCGTCTGTTGGCCAAGACCAAATCGCCTTTCTTGAAAATCCGTTCTCTAACCTTTTTGTTGTAGGCTTTGGAAATACGGGCTTGATATAATTCGATTTGCTGCTGGGCTTGAAGTCGTTTGTCATCTAGGGCTTCAAGTTCTTGCAGACGCCGTTGATGTTTTTCTTCCTCTGTTAGTCCCATCGTGATCGCGACTCTCAAGGAAGGGATTTGAATCTCTAACGGCAATACAGCTTCACAGTCGTATACTAGAGAAAATGGTGTGGCTCTCGTAGAGGTTCTCACCGTTGTGCGGTAAGCCCATAGACATTCACCGAGCCTTTCATCCCAATCACGTCGGCTCTTGGAAACAAATTTCTTGAGAAGTTTCACTATGGTTTTGTTGAAGGCTTCTGCAAGACCATTTGCCGGTGGATAATATGCCGTAGATGCGACACTCTGTATTCTGAATTTATCGCAAAACCTCTGGAACCCAAAACTGACGAATTGTGTTCCGTTATCGTGAACTATTCGCCTCGGGACTCCAAAGCGGTAGATGACATGATGTTTAATAAACTTGATTACGTTTGAAGTCTTGACTTCTTTTAACGGGATTGCCTCCGCCCACTTGGAGAAATAATCGGTCACGGCCAGAATGAACCGGTGCCCTTTAGAGGTCAGATGAGAAATTGGTCCCACGATATCCATGCCCCACTCTTCGAATGGCCAGGATGTAGATGTGGGATGTAAGTTCCCAGGTGCTTGGTGGATGAAATCCCCATGAATTTGACACGCGTGACAACGTTTAGCGTAGTCGACCGCGTCTGAGAACATTTTTGGCCAATAATAGCCAATTCGACGAAGGCGATCTCCTAATTTAGCTCCGGGTTGGTGAGCCCCGCACATTCCATCGTGACCTTCTTTAAGAGCTTCCCTTGCTTCCTTTCGAGAAAGACATCGAAGCAAAATGCCGTCATGGGATTTACGATATAGAGTCTGAGAGACTGCATCGTAATAGAATCGGAGGGCCTTTCGTTTGATGGCGGCCGCTTCCTTAGGATCATCGGGCAAAATTCCGTATAGGACATAGTCAATATATGGAAATCGCCAATCTCTAGACTCGAATTCTATAGAGGTTGTACAGACTTCTTCCGTCATTGTCTTGTCTGAATTTCCTTCTATAGGAATCTTAGAACAGTATAATCCACGTCCTGCGACGGGGATCGTCGTTTCGATACCTGGCGGTAATGCCAACGGAGTTACCAATGAAGCCAAAGCATCAGCGTAAGCGTTCTGGGCCCGTGGGATGTATTCAATAAAGAATCCCTCGAACTTCTTAGCTTGCTTCAGCACTACGAAGTAGTACGGGATTAGGTCCTCATGACGTACTTCATATTCCCCTCGGACTTGGTTTACAATGAGCTGAGAGTCACCATAAGCCTCAAGATGCTAAATATTAAGTTCTTCAGCAAGTTGCATTCCTAGTAGCAGAGCATTATACTCAGCTATATTGTTGGTGTAAGGTTCGATTAGGAAAAATCCTCTTGGGATTACGTGACCGTTAGGAGAGATGAACACCACTCCTACTCCCGCAGTAATCGCTCCGTGAGGGTTTGCTCTGGATGCACCGTCGAAGAATAATTTCCACACTTGTGTAGATTCTTGAGCAACACAAGCTTCAGCGACTTCGTCGGGCAATTCCTCATACAATTTAGATGTCTCTGACACCGGATGATCGGCTAAAAAATCTGCCAATGCTTGACCCTTTACTGCTTTTTGGGGCATGAATTGCATGTCGTATTGCGACAAGAGAATGACCCATTTTACAAGCCGGCAGTTCAGAGACGATGGTTTCGTCATCAGGACTCTCAAGGGATTCACCTTAGAGATGACATGAATTGTTTGTCCAACTAGGTAATGTCGCATCTTTTGAACTACGAATACCAAAGCGAGACATTCTTTTTCGACCGGGTTATACCGGTGTTCGACTCCCATCATCGTTCTCTTAAGTAATAGATGGCTTGCTCTTGACCCTGATCATTGTTCTGGGCCAACAAAGCCCCTAGAGAATGATCCATGGCCCTCACATATAGTAGGAATGGTTTTCCCGATATTGGGGCCACGAGAACGTGTGGTTGAGTAAGGTATCTCTTGATCTCCTCAAATGCTCTCTGACATTCTTCATCCCAGACGAAGGATACGCCTTTCTTCATAAGCTTCGAGAAAGGTTGGCAACGCCCCGAGAGATTAGATATGAATCTTCAGATGTATGCTAATCTGCCTTGCAGGCCTCTAAGCTCTTTAAGATTCTTCGGCGGCGACATGTCTTGGATGGCGCGTACCTTCTTTGGATCCAGAGAAATTCCCTTGGACGTGACAATAAATCCCAGGAATTTTCTACTTGATACTCCGAGAAATAATTTTGTCGGGTTCATCTTCAGCTGATGTGTTCGCATGATTTCGAACATAGTCTTCAAGTCTGCAAGATGATCATCCTTACATTGACTTTTTACTGCTATGTCGTCAACGTAGCACTCTATCTTCTTACGCAGATGTTCATGGAAGATGGCATTCATTGCTCGTTGATACGTTGCACCTGTATTCTTCAGGCCGAAGGGCATCACTGTGTAGCAATACACCCCCAGTGGTGTTCTGAATGCGGTATGCTTTTCATCTTCGGGATACATCTTTATTTGATTGTATCCGGAGAACCCGTCCATAAAAGACATCCTTTCATATCCGCAGGTGTTGTCAATCATGACATCGGTGATGGGAAGTGAAAACTCATCTTTTGGACAAGCTGCGTTAAGGTCGCGAAAGTCGATGCATATACGGACCTTACCATTTTTCTTGGGCACTGGAACAATGTTGGCTACCCAGTCCGGGTGTTGTTCCTCTCTGATAAAGCCTGAGTCTATAAGCTTTTTCACTTCGGACTCAATTGCTTCCATGATCTCTGGACGAAACCGGCGTTGTTGTTGCTTAACGGGTTTGGCATCCGGATCGATGTTGAGACGATGCATGGCTACTTTTGGGTCAAGACCAGGCATGTCTTCGTAATTCCAAGCAAAGACATCTATGTATTCTCGGACAAGAGATATGAGGTCTTCTTTCTCGGATGATGATAGACTTTCGCTTATGAAAATTGGTTTAGGGTCATGT
The DNA here is from genome assembly GCA_022839385.1 of Asparagus kiusianus. NCBI lineage: Eukaryota > Viridiplantae > Streptophyta > Magnoliopsida > Asparagales > Asparagaceae > Asparagus > Asparagus kiusianus. Next base: position 3,554 of record BQKN01052644.1, on the reverse strand, counting down.
TCATCCTCCATGTTGACCTGGATTACGTTATCTTCAGTGGGTGGTTCGCATTGTTCGAAACGCATATCCCATAAGATGTTAAGACGTTTGATCCATGGGTCATTGGTTGATTCAATTAACTCTTCATCACCCCCTGCATCTTCATCTGGACTGCTGGTCGAAACCATATTCACAGTCAGATTTTTAAAGAAATGTCCGACACTGACGTCGGACTCATATGAAGATGTTCCGGATGAGTGGTTCTGTCGCAGATAGTTACTTATTTCATTCTCTGAGACAGCGGGAGGTGTGACAAATCCTAAGCCTCTCCTGGTTTTTTGATAATAATCTGGGGGTTTTCCTTTAGGGGTTAGGGACATTCGAATTGGTGTTCGCCTTCCCTTCCCGAAGTTTAGACCCTGTTTTTTGTCAAAGTCATACCCCAGTTGTTTCATTAGCCGGAGGGAGTTGGCTTCGTGATAATGGAATTGAGGAACTCCATCATCTTCCTCCGAACTTCCTCGTCTGAGCTGTTCAGGTTTGACTTTACCAAAACAGATCGGCTTCTGCCCTTTCCTTTTGGATGGGACTTTGAAGAAAGCCTTCTGTGCATCTTCTATTTTTTCATCTGAAACGAAGGATGACTCGATTGGCAACGTGAGTGATGCCTCTGCGCACAGTACGTGCCATGGGTTGGTACCTGTATTAGGATCATTCTCTATTTGTTCATTTTTAGAGGACACATCAGACAAGTACGCTAAAATAAAATCTTCATTAATGCACCATTCACCCCCACTCGGTACATTATTATCACTCTTACTTGGACCCATTACATCAAAGTTTAACTCCCATGGACAATCTTCTTCAGGATCTGGTTCGATGTCAGCTTCGTTGCCACTGTCCATATCTTCTTTCTCTTGGGACTCCAGATAGAAGACGGAATCAGTGTGGAAGTTTTCCACCCATCTGAAGGGGTATTTCTCCGCGATTAGGGTTCGAACCTCCCCTTCATCGTTTTCATACTTCATGACCTGATGTAGAGTGGATGGGACAATGCGATTTGCATGTATCCATGGTCGTCCTAACAAGAGATTGTAGGACGTGTCCGCATCTATTATGTAACAGGTCACTTCGGACTTAAGGTCTCCAATCTGACATCTAAGCTTGATCTTTCCCAGGGGCCGAGTGTTGTTTGCGTTGAACCCGAAGATGGTTGTCTGGGTAGTGTTCAGCCGATGTATAGGGATTCCTAAGACCTGCATGACCCTGTAAGGCATGATGCTGAGCGCTGAGCCCGGGTCAACCTGAACACGGCTAATTTCCGACGATCCAATGTATCCTGTATAGTACAGAGGTCTGTCGTGTTTGTATTTAACCTGCATATCTTCTTGAGTAAAAGATATGCAAGGTAAGCTTCTTGCAGCTTACAGACATTGTCGACAAGTTTGTTCTTCAGAAGCTTCGGGAATTGGAGCGACTTGCGTAATGAAGCTCTCCGTGTTCTTTAAGGCTTCAATTAGAGCTTCCTTAGTAGTCTTGGACAGTCTCAGGAGCTCATATAGTGTAATTCTAGCCGGTATGTTGGCCAGTTGTGCCATGACGTTGAACTGGAAGGGAGCACTTGACTCTCCAAGTTCCTGGTGAAGATTTTTGTTGAACCGGACCTCTTTTTGCTTTCCCTTATCAGCCGGCTTTTTTGGTACAGAACCCCCAGCGTCTTGGGGCTGTTCTTCAGCTTCTTGAGGATTCTGGCCATAATCTCTCAAGTAAGCTTTTCCCGACCGAGTGCCAGGGTTATCTCCTGGGTTGCTGCCAGGACAATCCTCTCTTCTTCTGAATCGGTGAGAGGTTTGAGGTGATCATCATTTTCAGTAACGGAGGGGCTAATCATGTTGGAAGACTTAGCCTTGCCTCCTTTCTTCTTAGACGAGGTGCTCGTCCACTGTTGGTCTTCCAGCAGATCAGGATGAACCCACATGATCTCTCCTTTTGGAGTGGTGAGGGGTATCAATCCCTTGTCTTTCTGACTATGCAAGTCAGCATTCTTCAAATGCATCTCTCCCTTATGAATGGGAACGACGCCATCTGCAGTGGTCACCGGTGGGAAGTCGTTGAATTGGACCGCTATCAAGTTGGTAGACACGGTCTTCTGCTCGGGCTTCAGAGTGAGCACGTTTGTATTTACCAGGTTTTGTAGAATGTCTTTGAAGACGTAACATTTTTTGGTAGGGTGACCCAGGAACCTGTGATATCGGCAATAGTTGGGATCATCAACTTTTCCTGCCTCATCCGATTTCCTGATTTCGGGGAGCTGCAGTTTGTTGTTCTTCCGAAGTAGTTGGAACAAGGTGTCCACATGCTCTTCTTTGAACGAATACTGCTTTGGCGCTCTCTGTTGATTTGGCGCCTTGCCTTGCTTAGTAGGTGGTGGCACTCGCGTGTAATCAGCTGCTAGAGTTTCCTTTCCCTTAGACCGCTGGGCGTTGTGTTGATTGCGTTGTTGCTGCGGCTTGGGTTGTGGCTCCTCTTCAGCTTTAACTCGCGCCACTATCTCTTCAGCTTGTTCTCCTTGCGACACCAACTGTCTCCAGGAGCGACACTCCGCTACCCCTATCTGGGCAAGGAGCTGAGTCTGCAGATTGTGCCTGCAAGTTTTAACTAGGGTTGATTGGGTCATACCTGAGGGGCATCGCAATGCCATGCTGCGAAATCTCTCCACGTAAGCCTTAATAGACTCTCCCTTCTTCTGTTTGGTGGCGAGAAGAGTCGGGACTGAGACTTCTGTATCATCTTCGAAGAACCTGGCCAGGAATAGCCTTTCTAAGTCTATCCATTTCTGGATAGACCCAGCAGACAATTTCATGAACCATTCAAAGGCAACTCCTTTAAGAGTGCCGATGAACAAGCGGGTTAAAATAGCGTCATTTGCTACCACATCTCCAGTCTGGGATTTGAAGTAGTAAATGTGTTGATTCAGCGATCCTGTGCCATCAAACGATTGCAAGGTAGGGGCCTTAAACTTTGGTGGGTAAGGAGCTGTATCCCATTCCGCAGGGTAAGGCCGTATCACCCCTTCTTCGCGAAGCTCGCTTCTGTTGGCCATTGCGTTGAGGTGGGCTTCTAGCTCATCCACTTTGTTGGACTGAGGGTGTAATTCTCTTTCTGTCTCCTTCTCGTTTTTAGAGGAGGATTCCAGGTTGTGAGTTTCACGATCTGAATGTTCAGTCGCTTTTTGTTTTCCCTTCAATGTGGTTCTTCGGGAAGATTCAGGTCTTTGGCCTTTTTCAGCCAGGAGCTGGGCCAACATATCCTTTACTTGGAGAAGTGTCTCCTGTTGCGCTTGGAGCATGACGTGGTGTTCGTCAACTCTCTTAGCTAAGTCTTCATGATTCCCTGTTGTGTAAACAGAGACTTCACGAGCTACAACAGAGCTGGAAGATTGGGATTCGGCTATTGCCGAATGTTCCTCGTTAGAAGCGATCCCCTTGGCTAACCTCTGGTAGTTAATGTAGGCGTAAAAAAATGTTGAAAGATATCCAAACTCAGCTCAGGAAGAAGACATCCAAAAATGCCAA
>BQKN01052643.1:0-15793 GCA_022839385.1 Asparagus kiusianus | reverse complement strand
AAGACCGGATCTTTGTAAACGCAAAAAGTTGTTAACATTGAGTGCAACGAGTTCGTCAATGAAGAAGAGCTTGATTTTTTCCGCGAACAATCTGGCGACCACAGTGGGAGCCACCGATCTCGCTGCCGAGATCGGAGTGTCGCAGCCGCGGATCTCGATCCCGGTCGTGAAGAAGGTCGAGTATGAATTCGACCAGCAGAAGTACGAGGAATACGTGTCCTCGTCCGGATCTACCTCCTCCCCCAAGTCCAAGAAGTTTCAGAAGTTCTCCTCCAGGAGAAAAGTCCGTTGGTGTGATGAAGTTGAAGCCACCAACGACGACCTCACCCCAATCGACGCCGAAGCTGCGTTGAGTGAGGCCCTACCGACCTCAAAGAAGGTCAAATCCGCCATTGAAGGCGTGGTGACTCTCTCTAAGAGAGCCCGCCAGAGGCAGCGTCAACGCCTCGCGAAGCAATTCGCCAAGGCCATGGAGTCCGTTGACGGGGTCCGCTACCATGCGGATCTGAAGAATAAACGAGGCAAACAGCCTCAACAGCAAGTGAAGGGTGGTTCCTCCAAACCATCGACTATGGAGTGGGTCCGTGTCAAACGGAATCGCTCGACATTGGAGGAACGCATCCGCAAACGGCGCGCGTTATCGGCGCAAGCACGAGCCAAAGCTGAAGAAGCCCGTCGGAAGCTGCAGAAGGAGGTGGTCGAAAAGCCGCAACCAACTCGCAAGGTTTGGAGGCCAAAGTCTGAAGCAACGGTTCAGACCAAGGAGCGACAACCGCAGCCTCCGAAGATTCAACACCCGGCAAATCAATCCAAACAGCCGGTAATTTCTGCAACTGCTCAGGGAGATCCCGCAGGACCATCCCAGAAGAGAAAATCAGTTTTGGAGCGCCTCGGCCCACTTCCGAAGGAACGAGGTAAAGCTCCAGTACAGGAACGCTTGGGGCCAATGAAGAAGTCCCAACCAATGCAACATGCTGGGGGTCGTCGCAACCCTCAACACTTAGAAAAGATCGTGGCACCCAAGCGCACAACCCTGCGCGTCGAAGTGCAAGAGCCCGCTGAAGATTCACGCCCACAAAGGCGAGTTTCAAGGCGTGTGACTCTGGATGGTCCGAAGAAGACAATTCATCCTCAGAAGGAAACGTTGTCATCTGACGATGACAACGTTATACCTGAGAGATCGTGCCAACACACGATAGGTTGCTCCGACCTTTAAACGGACGAGCTGTACTATCGTGCCGGGGGTACGAGTAAATCCAGAAAAAGGAGCCCTCGAAGGTTCGAGACTCAGTGTCCCTGCTCGAAGCTCATTCGGGCGGTATTGTCGGAATGCAACTGTGTCAAGACAGTTCCCGAGAGAGTTTCTGTGTTCGAGAGACTCAGCAATGGAACGCCAAAACCAAGGCATAGGCGTTTCCAACGAAGAAGGAAGATGGTCGAAGATGGTGAGCATTCAAGGGTCACCGCAAATATGACCAGCACAGGAACATCGGCTCAGGATAACCCCGAGGCGGTTCCAGAAATACCCCAACGTGTAACTCGTCTACAATCCGAGGCTATCATTCGCGCGACGTATGGTAGAGTCCGAACAAGAGTACCTTCGGAAGATGAAGAATCAGATGCCGGCTCAGCAGTGGCGTCTGATAATACAGTGTCCAGTGAAGGACAACCCCGCGAGGCGTTTATGATAAGCGCGGAGAAAGTGGCCAAGATGCTTGAAGATGCCATGGCCAAACAACAGGAAACCTTTAGGTTCAAAATGCAAATGGCTATGCAGAACATGAGAGAGATGCATGACCAACAGCTTCAAGCATTGAGGAACCAACAAGGCGAACCAAGTCGTCCCAACCAGAACAACCTGGAAGATGAGGACACAAATGAGGTTCGCAATGCTAACAACCCTCCCATCAATGCAGGGGGTGGTAATGAGAACGCCAGTGAAGACGCAGGTGAAAGCCTAAAGATCAAAAATCTAGAGAGCAAAATCAATACGTTGATTTCCGCTCAAGAGACAAAAAAGACGGGTATTCCTTGTCCGTACCCAAGAGAGTGGGAATCAATCTCATATCCGGCAAAGTTTAGTCTAATTAACTTTACGCCGTTTAATGGGATGGGTTCACCTACTCAGCATTTGATTTATTTCAAATCGCACTTGGGAGTCATCTCTGGTAATGAGCCTCTGATGGTGCGGTCATTCGTCGGCACTCTTCGCGGAGCTACCTTCGATTGGTATCGTCGCCTCAAGCCAGGAAGCATAAACAGCTGGGACGACATGGAGACCAAGTTCCTCGCGAATTTCTTCAATGATGATACCGAGATCTCTATCGGATCGTTGCTCGATGAGAAGCAAAAAGACGGGGAGTTGGTCGACACCTTCGTCAAAAGGTTCCGGAACAAGGCGATGAATTGCCGGGACCCGATCACTGAGGAATTCATCCTCCAAACCTGCCACAACAACCTTTCACTGGATGTGTTGGAAGCAATGGGCACCGCACCATCCAAGACCTGGAAGGATTTGAAAGTCCGAGGAGAGCAAGCTGAGCGATTCCTCAGAAGAAAGAAGGCGGAGAGAGGCCAACCGGCTACTAATCCTCCGAAGCAGAACTTCAACCAGAAAGGGAAAGGTAAAGCTCATGTTAATGCTGTTGATGCTAACCAGACATTTCAATTGCAACCTCAGCAACAACAGCAGCAGCGAGCGCCACAACAATCGCAACCGCATTGGCAGCAACGGTCTCAGAAGCAAAAGTCTTCGGAGCCGAGGTTTCCCAAAGTCTACTCCTTCAAGGATGATGAAGTCCCCGGCATCTTCAAGTACTTGTTGGAGAACAACAAAATCCAGTTGCCGACGATCGTGGATCATGAAGGAGCCACTAAGGTGACGGACCCGAAGTACTGCGCGTACCACAGAGCGGTCCACCACCCAACGAAGTCTTGCTACCACCTCAAGGACAAGATCCAAGCGTTGATCGATGTAGGAGTCATAACTCCGAAACCGGCCAAGAATGTGGGAGCAAATGCGGTGTCAATCAGCTTCGGATCAGTGCCTACAACTTGGTTTGAGCCGAAGCGTGTCACCAAAGTCGGGATGAAGACGGTGAATGACGACCCGCACGGACAACGCCAAAAGGGACTTGTGCCTCACACAGCCCCAAACGGTGAAATTCTCTGGGTGCACCCCGACCTGATTGAAGATGAACAATGGGCCGGATCGTCATCCAAGAAGAAGTCCAAAGGGAAAGGCAAGTCTTGTTATGGAGTTTCTGCCATCCCGGGTAAAGACGATGAAAGGATCACCGCTTTTTCGTTTTCCGACGAGGAACATGAGGTCTTTGCGACTCAGAGTGGAAACGAATACCACTTCAAATATCCATCTCCTGGGAATCAAATAGCTGAACAGGGGGTGATTACAGTTCCCAAACCGGTTGAAGATGCTCGACGATAGCCGGTTGACAAACAGAAAGAAAAGGGGCCCGAGGAGGTTCAGAATCCGAAGCAGTCTCGTTTCAGTCGTCCGATTGGAAAGGACAAACCGGAGAGTTCAAAAAATCCGTGTGCCTTCGACATCATGGCTCAGCTAGCCAATATTCCAGCGCGGATAACGCTGTACGAGTTGCTCCGATTGTCCAAGGAAACTAGAGAAGCCTTACAAGAAGCCTTGGCCGATTCGGAGGCATTCCTCACCAGGATCAAACCAGCTCCCGAAGAACTGGAAATGTTAGCCCAACAGTGTAATGTGGCGGCCAAGAATCTTCCCTGCATCACCTTCACCAAAGAGGACATGCAGACGAAGAATTCAAATCATGATCGGCCCTTGTACTTCGTCGGGTACATTGGCTCCAGTGAGGTCAACCGAATCCAAGTGGATCCGGGTTCCGCTGTGAGTATTATGCCACTTCGCCTAATGCACAGCCTTGGCATTCCAGTCAGCAAGTTGGCATCTACGGGCACAGTCATTTACGGATTCAACACCAGTGGGTCAAGACCTTTGGGGAAAATCTGGATAAAGTGCCAGATGGGCGATCTGAAAACGGAGGTCACGTGCTACGTGATTGATGTTGAGACATCCTATAACTTACTATTGGGTCGGCCTTGGATCCATAGTAATGTTATAGTTCCCTCCACCTTACATCAGTGTCTGAAATATGTCGACACTGATGGAAGGGTCAGGACGGTGGTCGCGGATAAGCAACCATTTAAAGAGTATGAGAATTACTTTACAGATTCTCTCCTTTATGGTAATGAATCCGATACGGAACCATCGATCCAGGGCACGGACAGCGGAGAAGAAGCTGATTCCGAGGCCGGATTCGATTACAATGGTGATTTTGTTCTAAATGACATTGTACCCTTTGTAATCAATCTCGACGACGAACAGTCGTCAGATGGCGGTTGTAATTGGCAACTTGCCGATATTGAAATAAATCGTGATTTAGAGTATTCCTTGTCTCTTGATGATGCAATAAAGGGATTGTACGATAATCCCAATTTATGTATGCCGCTCCGATCATCTTATGTAACGAAGAAACGCCTCCAGCATTCCTTCGGAACAACTCAGATTATCCCTGCCAAAATAGGGGGACAAAAGGCAGTGATATACGGTAAAGGAGAAAATCTTCCGGTGCCAGATCATTTCCTAAGAGAAGATGAAGATGACGACAAATCTGGTCTGCACTTATCTAAGTATAGTCCGGAAGCGCGTGTGCTCATGGAAAAACAAGGGTACGACTTCACACTCGGAGAGGGTTTATACTTCGATCGAGATTCTCGTGTCCCAGTCAAAGCGGCGTATGTACCAAAGGGGAAACCAGATAATTATTACCATCACAAGAGAGGCCTAGGCTATGTCTCATCGGAAGACGAATGTGGCTGGCAAATCATTGATCACATTGCTAACAAAGCTAAGGATGGGTATTTGCCAGATTCTTCAGCTGAGGATTCCGACACAAGTTTGGGAGAAATGTTCAAGACCTTGATGTCAAACATGACCACAGCGGATCCATCTACGATGGAGGATGATGATCAAATGCTAACGTGGGAGGACCCATGGGTTCATCACTTAAACATGCAGTATGGTGATAGGTTCGAGCAAAGAGAGCCACCCACCGAAGACGAAGTAGTCCAGATCAATATGGGTGATGAAGCCAATCCAAAGCCCATATTCATCAGTGGTGGTCTCCCCTCAGATGAGAAGGAAGAGTTAATTACCTTGATCAGAGAGTACATTGATGTCTTCGCCTGGAACTATGAAGACATGCCAGGACTTGACCCCAATGTGGCAATGCACCGCCTCAACATCAAGCCGGATGCCAAACCTGTCAAGCAACAGCAAAGACGGTTTCGTCCGCAGATCATGGAAGCCATCGAGGCTGAGGTTAAGAAGTTGATCGACTCAGGATTCATCCGAGAGGAACAACATCCAGACTGGTTAGCCAACATCGTTCCCGTCATGAAGAAAAATGACAAGATCAGGATTTGCATCGACTTCAGGAACCTGAATGAAGCGTGCCCGAAAGACGATTTCCCTCTCCCAATCACGGATGTCATTATTGACAATACATGTGGATTCGAAAGAATGTCCTTCATGGATGGCTTTTCGGGTTATAATCAAATCAAGATGCACCCGGACGACGAGAAACATACAGCATTCAGAACGCCCCTCGGTATCTTCTGCTATACGGTGATGCCTTTCGGTCTGAAGAATGCGGGTGCCACATACCAACGAGCGATGACTAAGATTTTCCAGAAGCACCTCAGGAAAACTGTTGAATGCTACGTTGATGATTTGGTGGTAAAAAGCCGCAACAAAGAAGATCACGTCAAAGACTTGAGAACGATGTTTGATCTCATGCGGAGTCATCAATTAAAGATGAATCCCACAAAATCCTTCCTCGGAATGTCCAGCGGAAAATTCCTTGGATTCGTCGTCACCACTAAGGGTATACACATTGACCCAGACAAGGTAAAAGCGATAAATGAATTGCAACCCCCGAGGAATCTAAGAGAACTCAGAGGATTGCAAGGGCGTTTAGCTTACATCAGGCGGTTCATCTCGAATCTTTCCGGGAAGTGCCAACCATTTTCTAAGCTAAACAAGAAGGGCGTATCATTTATTTGGGATGACGCTTGCCAAAAAGCATTTGAAGATATCAAAGCATATCTGATAAATCCCCCTGTTCTTGTCGCACCAAAATCAGGTAAACTGTTCTTGATCTACATCAAGGCGATGAACCATTCGGTCAGTGCTTTGTTAGCACAAGACGATGATAATGGTCACGAACAGGCAGTCTATTATCTAAGTCGGACCTTGATAGGCGCCGAGTCTCGATACCCGATGATCGAGAAAGAATGTCTCGCATTAGTGTTCGCGATACAGAAGATGCGACATTACTTAGTTGGCCAGACGATTTACGTCATCGCTAATGTTAATCCGGTACGGGTATTCATGACTCAACCAGGTTCGATGAATTGGCGGTTAGCAAAGTGGGCCCTTCTCTTGTCCCAATATGATTTGCACTTCAAACAGCAGAAGTCAGTCAAAGGACAAGCAAATTGTGATCTTCTGGCGGCAAGTCCGACAACAGATACGGTTGACGTGTATGACGACTTGCCAGACGAAACCCACGAGGTTAACGCCACATCACACCAACAAGTATGGCAATTATACTTTGATGGTGCTTCGAGAGCAGTTAATAAGGCAGTAACCCCTGGATGTCCTAAAGTCACCTCCGGAGTTGGAGTGGTCTTAGTTTCCCCAGGGAAGCACGTGATGCCTCGAGCTTATTTGCTGACGAATCCATGTTCCAATAACGTAGCCGAGTACAACGCGCTCATCATTGGACTCAGTTTCGCCAAAGAGCTGGGGGTCGAGTATCTCGAAGCCTTTGGAGATTCTCAATTGATCGTCAACCAAGTTCGTGGAGAGTATGAGGTCAGGAACCCAGACCTGATTCTATACCACCAGGAGGCCGTCAGAATAGCAGATTCTTTTGAAGAATTCTATATCGAATATATCCCGCGTCTCCAGAACGCTTATGCGGATGCATTGGCAGCCCTAGCAGTATCACTCGCGCAACCGCCCGAAACTGAACTGCTAATCACAGTAAGATCACACCAACTCTGCATACCCATATACAATATGGAGGTTGAAGAGGAGGATGATAAAAACGAGAACGCCAAAGAGGTGAACTCAACCCAAATCGGGTCTGAGTCCTGAGATTGGCGTTTTCCCATTATTGATTACGTCCAATACGGCATTTTACCAGAGGACGCAAAAGAAAAAGAATCTATTCGCCGAAGAGCTCCGCGGTTCTTTTACAATACCGAGACCCGTACGCTATATCGCCGGGGGTATGATGATTTGTTTCTCCGATGTCTTTCGAACAAAGAAGCAAAAGAAGTTCTCAAGGAAGCACACGAAGGAGAATGCGGTGCGCATCAGCCTGGTCCCAAGTTGTATGATCGAATCAGAAGAATGGGATATTTCTGGCCAACAATGGTTCGTGACGCGATCGAGTACGCCCGAGAATGTCACGCTTGCTAAGTGCATGCAAATTATATGCACCAACCTCCGGAGCGATTACACACATCAACCACGTCTTGGCCATTCGAGACATGGGGTATGGATATTGTCGGTCCTATCTTTCCTCCTTCAGTTAAAGGTGATCGATTTATCCTCGCAATCACCGACTACTTTTCAAAGTGGGCTGAAGCCATTCCGCTTAAAGAAATGAAGACGAACAACGTCATCAACTTCATCAAGCATTATGTTATATACCGACACGGCGTGCCGAGGCGGATCATTCATGACAACGGTCCGCAATTCATAAGCAACGCCTTCATCAGGTTCTGTGACAAGTTCAAGATTCAAGATGTTTCGTTAACGGCTTATTATCCCGCTACAAACGGATTAGCTGAGACTTTCAACAAGACGATCATCAAGATCCTGTCAAAACTTGTGAAGACCAATAAGCGAGATTGGGACGATAAACTCGGCGAAGCGCTCTGGGCTTATCGCACCACAATACGCACTCCTACAAGAGCCACTCCATATTCTCTGGTGTACGGATGTGAAGCTGTGCTACCGTTAGAGATTCAAATCCCCTCCCTTCGGATCGCTCTCGCAACTGAGATGACGACCGAAGAGCAGCATCAAAAACGTCTTGAGGAACTCGAAAGGCTGGACGAAAAGCGCCTAGAAGCTCAACAACACATCGAGTTCTACCAGGCTAGGATATCCAGGGCTTTTGACAAAAGGGTTCGCCAAAGAAGCTTCAAGGAAGGAGATCTGGTCCTCGCTGCTCGCCGACCAATAATCCTCACCTCTAAGAAGAAAGGTAAATTCGAACCTAAGTGGGAAGGACCGTTTGTAATAGACACAGTCTATTCAAACGGCGCTTACCGCTTAGTTTCTTTAGAGGGCATCAGGCAATTAATGCCAATAAATGGGAAGTTTTTGAAAAAGTACTATCCCTAGTACGTTCAAGACAACCCATTTATCGGGAAATTCCTTGAAGAATATTACACTTAATATTCCAAAGGATAACCCAAGTTCACACCACCAAAATCCCTCACTGATCAATTTCAATTGACAGTGAGTCCACCAAAAAGGTCCACTCTCAATTCGGAGCCCCCTTTCGATAAACGAAAGAACTCTCTTTCTTTTCTCTTTGGTTCAACCCTTTCATGGTTATAACCGAAGCTGAAATTTCACTTCGATAAACGAAGAACTCTTCTTTCGATCAGATAACCAATCCTATAAAAGGTAAGCTTATCTAGATCTTCCGGATTCTCGGAGTGGAGATCCCACTTCTAGTTTCCTTCTTGCACTGGAAATAGAATATAAAATTCTTCCTTTCCAGAAACAAGTAATAGAATATAAAATTCTTCCTTCCTTGTTCAGGGAATAGAATATAAAATTCTTCCTTCCCACACCAACTCCTTTTCCAAAATTTATAAAATTAGGATTCATCCTAGGAAGTTTATCCCGAATCCTAAGCAGGGATAAGTCTGCGCCTAACACGCGCTGCCGGTTTAGTCTTTTTCCGATTGAAAAAGACACCAGAGTTCGATTCTGGGGTATTTTATCCTGAAACCTAAGTAAGGATAAGTCCGCGCCTAACACGCGCGGCCGGTTAGTTCTTAGCCGTTGGAAAGAACACTCGTCCACATATTCAACATTGTGGTAGGTTGTTATTAATAACACCGAAATCCATGCCTCACACGCATGGGGAATTTTATCCTGAATCCTAAGAAAGGATATGTCGACGCCTGACACGCGTCGCCGGTTTGGTCTTTATCCGTAGAAAAAGACACCGGAGTCTGACTCTGGGGTATGTTATCCCGAAACCTAAGTAGGGATAAGCCAACGTCTAATACACGTTGCTGGGTAGCCTATTCCCATAACAATGGTGAAGTCTACATATTCGAAGTTGTAGCACAAAGCCTAAGGGAGTTCATTCCTTTAGCACAACATCACATGCGGAACGGATTAAGATAATCTGCATGTAAGCCCGACTCAAACGGTAGTCGGTAAGAGCACATCAAATCCGTTAAAGGCTGAGGATTTGCCAAAAATCCTAAGTCAACGTCTCATACACGTTGTTGTTTAGTCTTTTCACAGGAGAAAGACGAGGTCTACGTATTCAATATCGTAGCACTAAAAGAGTTAACTCTTTTAGCTTAACGTCACGTGCGGAACGGATTTAGACAATCCGCATGCTAGCCCGACTCAAACGGTAGTCGGTAAAGGCTAATCAAATCCGTTAGAGGCTGGGGGGTTGGCCAAAAATCCTAAAGCCAACACCTCACACGTGTCGCCGGGTAGCCTATTCCCGTAACAATGGCGAAGTCTATGTATTCGACATCATAGCACAAAGTCTCAGAGAATTCAATCTCTGAGCACAACGTTACATGCGAACGGATTTAAACAATTCGCATGCTAGCCCGACTCAAACGGTAGTCGGTAAAGGCTCATCAAACCCGTTGATGGCTGAGGGTTTGCTAAAAATCCTATGAGTATTATGGTTAACATTTCAAACGGAATGACGAATCATAATAAAAATAAAGATGAAAACCAGTGTCACTGAGAGAGTCAAGAGTCAAAACACTCAGCAAACAAAATCACACATCAAGCCCGTGGCTAAAAATCTGCTGACTGAACTTAGACAGCTTATCATCATAAGATTGGCTAAGCTCAGCTCTAATGGACTCCTCAGTGGCGGTCGAAGTCTTCGCAGCAGTCTCCTCTGTCTCGACCAGCTTCTGCTTCAAGGACTTCAACTCACTAGACAAAGCCGTGCAGGTCTGCTGATCCTGTCCTCTCGTCATCTGGAGAATACCCAAGGTCTCCTCTTTCTCGCGGAGTTCTCTTCTGAGCTGGTCTATCTGGGTCTCACAAGAGGTGATGGAAGAGTCAAGCTCGGCAAGGGAAGATAACCTGGTGGCAAGGCTAGTCTCAACTCGATCCACTCGGTCTCGCTGCACCTGAGTCTCAAAATCAGCGAGAATCTGAGTCTCGCGCAATGACTGTAAACGGGTCTCCAGCTCAACAGCAATGAAGGAAGAGACACCGGTATCTCGAAGCTCACGAAACATCTGGAGCTCATGCTCTAAGCAGTCAAGATCGTCAACTATAGCCTTCGCCAAGTCTGGATATCCTGCTTCCCTTATCAAGTTGATTCTGGAATTAAGGAGAGGTTTAAACTGGTGAAGTGAAAGTCCGCCGTGGAAGAGCTTGCCGATCATAGCATTCACAAAGGAGAAGAAGGAGCGAACTTCTATGCAGATGACGACCTTGTCAGGATCGTCGTCAGATAACAACTCCTTCACTAAGACATGAAGACGAGAAGAACGCCCTACACAAAAAAGGGAGAAGTCCGTCAAAAGTCTTAATAAGAAAAAGGAATAGCACTCTTCAATGAGTTGACTTATACCTTCTTCCCCTTGAACCGCTGGGGGTAGTGGAGGTGTAACGGCTGTAGGTGCATCAACTGGTGTAGTTGGTCTCACAGCCGGCTCAACAGGGTCTTTCTCAACAAAAGCTCCTGCCAGATTCAAAACAGAATTCGCAGAGGCGTTACATTATAGTTGCATTAGTCAAGATTGGCTAGTCCTATAATCAACTCAGAAAGAGGCACATACCTTCAAAGGAACCATCCTCGGGATTTTCAGCGAAGGCGGGCTCAGAAAACATATCCCCAGGTAACTGGTCATCGATCTGAGGAGAGCTATATATGTAGTGCATCATAGGAGTGTCCGCAAACAAGCTTCCCTCGTCAAAATCATCAATGGAGAAATCTGACATAAAAGAATATAAGTGCCAAAGAAGAATGAAGAGACTACAACTAATGGAAATGAGTTACCTCTCACGGGTGCATCAGCCTCTTCATTTCCAGGATTCGCCTCCTGCAAATTATCTGAAGGAGCAAGAAGTAGAGGACAGTTAGAGGATACACAAATTCATTTGTGTATTATCTAAAGAAATACAGTGTCAGTGTTAGATGTACCTGGATTCACGGAATCGGGTCCTACATTGATCTCCTCTCTAATATCAGCAACCCCTTGTAGGCCTCTCTACAGGGGGTAGTGGGTCAGACTCATCGGGAGATATGGGAATGAGATCGGGACTCATCTCATTCTCTCCACGCACTCCTATATAGAGATAGAAGAGCATGAGTCAATGTTCCGAATAACCAAGAGAATGGTTCACATAATGGATATTACCTCCGTCACTGGCAGGATCGTCACCAGCCAGATCCATGTCAGATGCTCGTGAAGCTACACGAGGTTTGCGGGCCAATCTCTTCCGCCTAGCAATGGGGATCGAAGGTCTCGCCTGGGGAGGAGGACGGAACTATTCATCCTGATCAACTGTGGTCCCTGAAACGTCAAACCATAGTCAGTTTCAATACTTCTGGAAGATAGAAGGAAAAGATGAATTGCAAACCTCGCTCGGAAAAGTCATCGTAATCTTCGGGATCCCCGCCTGAAGCCTCGTCTGTGGAATGGAATGTCCTCTGGCCTTCTTCATCAATCCGGCGAGCCTTGTTCCGCGTCCTCTGTGCCCGAGCGTTCTCCCGAATCCTAAGGGAATCAAGCTGAGAAGCCTCCTCAGCCTCTATCTCTGCAATCGGCTTCACGGGGACAGTCTTGTTAGCTGCTAGTAACCACTTGCAGCTCAAGAAAGTGAGGTTCAACTGCCGATCAATACTCAGGAGACTGAACTTAGTACCAGTACAGCCAGTCACGGTCCACAACCATGCACGGAGACCGTCTACCAAACCACTATGGGTCCGAAACTGCTGACGAGGATTCCCGATGTAGAGCTGATCATAGCCAAACTGGCGAGCGAATCGGCAGGGTAGATATGGCTCTATGAAGCACTGATCCCTCACCCAAAAAGTCAGATAGCCAGGCCTAATGTTCACCAGCCAATTGAAGCAGCCAATGTCTAAGTGAGTCCGATACTCTCTCGGCCTCTCATCATCTATCAAGCACTCGCCGTATCGGCCGGAGAACTACGGAAAACAAGTGGAGAATGCCCAACACTTGTAGACCTGCAGCTGCTGTCTGACATCAGAAAATCCGCGGCCCTCCCACATGCCATTCTCAAGCAACTGTAGCAGGGGAACAGAGTGGTTTGTGGCGTTCGGCACCGACATCATATCCGAGCGGTGGAGGACGAACCAGGCCATCAGATAAGCGTACGGAAGCTCCACCTTAAGAGTGGGAATCTGACCTGGCAAATCGGTCTCCTTCCGTGTGAAGGCACTAGAAAGCTGTCGAAGTCCTCGGTGAATATTAGCCACCATCACCGGAAGAAGTAAGAGTTCTTTCTTGTAAGCGAGCTGAACTGCTGGATAGAGTACCTCCAAGGGCAAGGCGTCGCCAGACTGGTATGGAACCACGCACTTCTTCAACCAGATAGCAATAAAGCCGGCAAGAAGAGTCATCGGTCGAATCGGTGTGGTCGCATGCCATAAGAAAGATCTGAACCTGGTCTTCGCAGGGAAGCCACCCTCAGGACTGCTAGTGGTGTAGGAGTGAGCATCAGTCTTCTTCAGTAGACTGTTCACCTCTGAAGGAGTGAGTGGGGCCAACTCACAAATATCCTCGCCAGAACTGCTCTCCAGATTCCTGAACAGATAGTTCGCGAACTGCTTTAGACTCACACATACCTTGGTCCTCTTGGCTAAAGGCTCAGACTGCGCCAAAGCGATATGGTAATGACAAGTGAGGTCCCATAAAGTCTCGTAACGGTCGGGCATGCGATCCTTCAGCTGACTCAATTCATGACTAGAAGGGAAATACTCCTGATACAACATCTGTCCCATGGGCAAGCCAGAAATCCTGTGCATCTCATGGAGGGCCAAACCCAACTCCCCTTGCCGGGTCAGAAAAGTGTTCGAGTCTGGATTATAGAGCTCAAACAAAGCGCAGAAATGCCTTGCGCTGACCGGCAAGCCATACATAGTGGCACGGATAGCTGCATATAAGCCACAAGCATGCAACTCTTCGCCCCATCGGCTCAAGACATACGTCGTCATACGGGTCCACCAAAACTTGTCCAGAGAATGGACCCAACCATAAAACCTGTGACGAGTAGCGGGCATCTCACGTCCTAGGGCAGCAAGACGGTTCCTCAAAGTAGAGGCGGTGGCGAGGAGCTCATTACGTGGCGGCGCATCTAATCCCACCACTCCGGGATGCAGTCCAGTGATATGACTCCTGCTCGAGCCAGGAACTGCCTGATGAGTGACGTAGCCGCAATGGACGCTCTCATGATCCTCAGTCAAACGCCACGACATCTCCCGCGTCACGGCCTGACGCCTGAGCTCAGTCAACGAGCGATGTCGAGGAATCTCCGGTAAGTATATGAAGCCATTGCCGGTCTTGTGAAGCCACTGTTCAGCATCAATAAATATGGCTTCTGGGTCATCGACAGAATCACCAAACAAGAAATCACTCTTCCGAAGAGGCTGAGTAGAGCTAGCATCCTTCATAAAAGGCGCATCTGTAATCAGCTGGCGAATAGTTCGATGCCCACCTTCCCTCACCACCTGGGCAACCTCAGTCGATGTGCCCGAAGCAAATTGAGGAGCAACTGGAATATGGGAAGGATCGTCGGAGATCGAGTAATACTCGCCACGACGCCCATATACTGCGTGGGATGAGAACGATCCAGAAGGGTACCCCACTGCAAAAGAGACAGTTAAACACTGGTTAGTCTCGATTATAAAAGGAAATTGAACTCATCTTACAAATAGTTAAGATAGAGTCATTGCCTTATAAAGGGTGAGACGATTTGGCCACATTGTGCAATCACAACACAGGGTATGTCGACAACATATCCCTGCCTTATAAAGCACAATGTAGCGTCAAATCACCCCTTTAATTTTGAGATATGGTTTTGACCAAGCAAAACATATCTTTAAAGCATCGATCCTCACCAAGGAGAATCAAGGCTCTTCCCGATTGCCTCGCTAATGAGAACAACGTGGGGTAAAATGGACCAATTCACGAGTTTTCAAGAAAAGAGGGGTTAATTTGCAAAATTCCCAAATATGACAAAAGCGTCGATCCTCACCAAGGAGAATCAAGGCTCTTCCCGATTGCCTCACCAAGGAGAACAACGTGGGGTAAAAGGACTAATTTGCAAATTTCCAAGAAAATAGGGACTAATTTGTAAATTTTCAAATACTGCCAAAAATAGCTCACTAGCATAGGAAGGGGGCGCGCCATCAGCCGACATAGCAGGGGAACGACCTCTCGAAGCACGCGACATGACGAACTACAAAATAAATTAAGAGGTCAGATCTAAAAAAAAAGATCACTTTTTTATCAGATCTACCCCCCTGAAAGAGAAGCTCGAGGTGTCAAATCACACCCTCAACCCTCACATATGATCCCACAAATGCATAAATTAAATTGAGCATGAAAAAGATCAAAATTGTGGAGGATTTACCTGAAGAAAGGCTCGAGATCTAATAAAGAGGAGACCTTTTAGGAAACTTTCACCACGTGCTCGAGGGGCCTGAGAGGAATTCTAAAAAAATGGTTCTTCGAGGGATTTTTCAGTCCAAGATCAAAAGGAAGCCTAGATCTGGGACAACTATCAAAGTTTCGAGGAGAAAAGACGCTCGAGGGAAGAAGAAATTCAAAAAAGAGGGGACAAGGGGGGCCGGCCCTAGAGAGAGGAAGGAAAAAGAGAAAAAGAAAGAAAAATGGACCCCTTTTATAATGTGGACCAAGTTGAACCGGACCGGACCAAGTTGAACCGAACCGGACCAGTCCAAATCAGTTCAAAAGAGGCTGAATTAAGCGTCGAAACGACTTCAAATCAACTGAGGGTCCCATCCTTAGTTTATTCTTGTCTCTCCCACACATTCGGAATGAACGGAAGAAATTTTTTTTTTGAGCCAAATTACTGCCTTTTTTGGCTCATTTTCAAACCGGTTCAGCTTATTTTGAGCACAGAATTACTCCAATAAGGTATACGAGTATAAACTATTCCCTATTGTTATTGAGAAGTTCCTGGAGAATATTCTTCTAAAAATATTCTTAAGGATAACTCAATAACACGACGCCGGACAACGCGTCACAAATTAAGACTCAACGCCAACAATCGAGGGTTAGTTGTACGTCGAACAAATGAGCACAAGCTAAAAGATTGGAAAATCAGGAATCGACTTCAAGTTCAAATTCCGACGACGGTCAGACAATAAATGCAGCACCGGAATCCTTACAAGCATTCGACAAAGCACCGAATAGCCTGAAGGAATGAAGGAATACA
>BQKN01052641.1:0-14765 GCA_022839385.1 Asparagus kiusianus | reverse complement strand
GAAAACCTTAAACAAACTTGTAAAAACTCTTTAAAACTTTTCTCTTGGTTATCTTAGAAGTATGAGGACATGGGGTATTTATAGGCTCATCAAACAACCCCAAAAACCCAACCAAAACCCTTAAAAACATTAAAATAATTAAAGCTGGAAACTAGCCGTTACTGTTCAAACGGCTATATATAAGTCGACTTAACAGGGACACAAGTCGACTTGACAGAAAGAAAAACACATGCAGAAGGACAGTTTATAAGTCGAATTATAGTAGACTTATAACAAGTCGACTTAGAGTAGACTTATGATAAGTCGACTTAGAGTAGACTTATGATAAGTCGACTTAGAGTAGACTTATAACATGCACAGAACAGTAAAAATCAACTTTGAAGTTCCTTTAAAAATAGCAAATAAATTCCAAAAATTATGAAACTTTGAAAAATATTTATAAACATGTAAATGAACATGTTACAAAAAGAATTTTTGGAATTGCACTTCATATTTGTAAAATATCATTATTTTATAAAATAGTCAAAAACATGAAAGCTAAACATACATGTTTTGACATTTTGACTAAACTATGTTTTGAAACAATACAAAATGATTATATAGACTTAATAGAAGATGTATAACATTATTTTTAAGTCCATATACTAAGAAATCAACATTATCATAAAATTGCATATTCTATGCAATATATATTTAAACATAATAGAGTATGTGACATATGAGAATATATATATTAATGTATATTTGTTTCATATCTATATAGTTAAACCAAATCACAATAATAAATATGAAATATGTAATTTCATATTTATAAACATGAAAACCAAAACTTGTGTTGTATATATATGTGACTACATATATATACAAGGAAACCAATAAAATGTGTGTGTATAGATAATTGAGCTTAGAGTACTTAACACACAAAATATAAATCCTAAACTACATTACCCAAGCAATATTGTTCTTTAAGTAAGCTGGACTTGGTACACTTCGGATGAAGCTGAACTTGGATCTTGAACTTGAATTGCATAAGCTTCACCGACATTCCGCCAACCTCCTTTGGATATGATCGTTGAAGCTCTATTCCATCCATCCTCCAACTCGTTGTTTGCCTAGAATAAATACAAAAACGCAAATACTAGACAAACAACATTAGAAGTAAATTGTTTGTTAAACATCATCAAAACAAGAAGGTCAACACCCTCATGTTTTGATGATGTTTTACAACCACCATTATCGGTACTAATAGCTTATTGAGTACAAATATAGTGTATTCATATATCAAGCTTATTAGTGCCATAAATGGAGGATTGGATGGAATATGTGCTACAACGATGATATCCAAAGGAGGAGGAGGCATAGTGATGAAGAAATGTTATTTCAAGAACAACAAATTCATATAGAAGCTTCATCCATATCAAGCTATATCAAGACTCAAGAATTGTATTCTATGTGAGGATATTAGCTAGTTTTTATTTTCTGTCTAGTGCTAGAATGTAGGCAAAGAGTTATCGATTTAACTTGAAGCTATTAGGATATCACACACACGTTTTCATACTTATGTTTTTAAGCGTTTTTTTATAAAATAACTATTTCTTACAAGTTGTTCGCGGGAAAAACTGTATCCTTCTTCATTGATGATTCCATTGCACACTCAGTAATTGTTTATCGATTACAAAGATCCGGTCTTTTTATAAGATCCGGTTACAAGAAATCAACAAAAAGTAAAAATTACAACTTTCCTTATTTGTCGAACAAATCACGAGCTCCTGTTTTGCGGTCGCTCGCTTGTGTGGGTTGTTTGCCTGCGCCGATGGTTGATCCGTTGACCACCGCACGATCTAGATCCGGACGGATCTATGCAGTACGACGGGTATTATTCCACTAAGGAAATAATAGCCGCGGGGATCGGTTCACCAAGGAACAAATCGCCCAAATCTCGGGATCAAAGACCAAGCTTTGATCCGGAGTGTGCCTGCGTAGATCTCAGATCTGATTTTCTCTCTCGAACTCCTGCCTTTTGTGATGCGGATACTCGTCAAGAACCAGATCTGAATGCCCAAGTCTTCAAGCCTTCAAAAACTCCGAGGTTTAGATCTCAATTCGGCAGAGTTTCGGCCCTCCAAAAGTCCTCTCAAATGAATGAACCAACCCCCTATTTATAGGCAACCAGATCTGTGCCTCAGGCACAGATCTGGGCCGGCCACCTCAAGGTGGCTCGGCATTGGCCGAGCCACCTTGAGGTGGCTCGGCCCTTGCCGAGCCACCTTGAGGTGGCTCGGCTTCGGTCGAGCCCCTATAGGTGTTGGGTTTGGTTGTTTTCTGTTGTTTTCGGTTCTCTGTTGTTCGGACTCGATTCGTTGTCCTGATTTAGCAGTAAATCTGATTCCTGATTAGGCAGTAAATCCGCTTCTGAGTTCGAGAAACTGATCTTGATTCGATCGTGATTCATCCGAGTCCGCTCTTGGTTGGATGACTCGTTGATTCCTCAACCCTTTGGCTTGATTCCGTACGCGAGTGGATTCATTCCGTTGTTTGCGTGCGGTTCGTCAGCTTCGTAGCCTCGTTAGTCCGCTTCGTCGCGTATCGTTTGGCTTCGGTGTCATCGGGCTAACGGTCGTGTTTGGATACGTCGCCCGATGGTCTGTTTGTCGATCGGCGTAGTCGAGCTGTGTTAAGGGACCTATAGGCAGTTTTATACGCCTACAGATACTCCCTCCAAAGTTTTCCAGCCTCGTTCTTTTATGGAAGAGTCTGGAATACTTTGGATATGATCGTCCCCACCTTCAATCGGTGTAACGGATCCTTGGAATGGCTTCTGTTCTCGATTCTTTCAATCCTCCAGGCTATTCGGTGCTTTGTCGAATGCTTGAAAAAGTTCCGGTGCTGCATTTATTGTCTGACCGTCTGTCGGAATTTTGAACTTGAAGTCGATTCTTGATTTCTTACCTTTTTAGCTCGAGTTTGCTGCTTCAACATAGAACTAACCATCGGTCGTCGGCGTTGAATCTTCATTTACAACGCGTTGTCCGGCGTTTGAGCTTCCTGGTGACGCGTTGTCCGGCGTCCAAGCTTCATTACAACGCGTTGTCCAGCGTTTGACACAGTTTATACTCGTACATCTGCTGGAGTATACACAGTTTAAGCTCTTAAGAAATTGGAGCGTGGCGGATACTTAAGTCACGAGACCAATTTATAAAATTGATGCGTCAATGACTCGTATTTATAGAATTTTTGGCAAATTCTCAGCCATCAACGGATTTGATATGCCTTTACCGACTACCGTTTGAGTCGGGCTAGCATGCAGATTGTTTAAGCCCGTTCCGCAAGTGACGTTAAGCTAAAAGAGTTAACCCTTTTAGTGCTACGATATTGAATACGTAGACTTCGTCTTTCTCCTGTGAAAAAGCTAAACAACAACGTGTATGAGACGTTGACTTAGGATTTTTGGCAAACCCCCAGCCTTCAACGGATTTGATTAGCCTTTACCGACTACCGTTTGAGTCGGGCTAGCATGCGGATTGTTTAAGCCCGTTCCGCATGTGACGTTGTGCTAAAGGAATGAACTCCCTTAGACTTTATGCTATGATGTTGAATACATAGACTTTACCATTTGTTACGGGAATAGGTTACCCGGCGACGCGTGTTAGGCATTGACTTTAGGATTTTTGGCTAACCCCCAGCCTTCAACGAATTTGATTAGCCTTTACCGACTACCGTTTGAGTCGGGCTAGCATGCGGATTATCTAAATCCGTTCCGCATGTAACGTTGTGCTAAGAGAGTGAATTCTCTGAGACTTTGTGCTACGACTTCGAATACGTAGACTTAGCCATTGTTACGGGAATAGGCTACCCGGCAACGTGTATTAGATGCTGACTTATCCCTACTTAGGCTTCGGGATAAAAGTCCCCAGAATCAGGCTCTGGTATCTCTTTCTACGGGTAGAGATTAAACCGGCGACGCGTGTTAGGCGTCGACATATCCTTTCTTAGGATTCAAGATGAAATTCCCCATGCGTGTAAAGCATGGATTTTGGCGTTATTAATAACAACCTGCCACAATGTTGAATATATGGGCGGGTGTTCTTTTTAACGGTTAAGAACTAACCGGCGGCGCGTGTTAGGCGCCGACTTATCCTTTTTTAGGTTTCAGGATAAAATACCCCAGAATCGAACTCTGGTGTCTTCTTCTACGGAGAAAGACTAAACCGGCAGCGCGTGTTAGGCGCAGACTTATCCCTGCTTAGGTTTTAGGATAAAATACCTAGAATCGAACTTTGGTGTCTTTTTCTTCGGGGAAAGACTAACCGGCAGCGCGTGTTAGGCGCAGACTTATCCCTGCTTAGGTTTCGGGATAAAATACCTAGGATGAATCCTAAATTCTTGGAAAAGGATTGGTGTGGGAAGGAAGAATTTTATATTCTATTCCCTGAACAAAGAAGGAAAGGAGACTCGAGGTGGGATCTCCACCCCTAGAATCCGGAAAGGTGAAACTACGAGTTGGATCTCTACTCCGAGAATCGAAAAGATTCGGATAACCCTAACTGTCGGAAGGTTTGATTACCGAACTAAAGATGAATTTCTCGTTTACCGAGAGTGAATCGTGATTTTGGTCCTAACTGTAGGAAGGTTTGACCAAGCGTGAGTTTGAGACGACCCTAACTGTAGGAAGGTTTGATCACGCGATTTGAAAGCGGACCTCTCGTTCATTGGAGGAATCGAGAGGGGATTTTGGTTGTGGTCCTAACTGTAGGAAGGTTTGACCAAGTGGGGGGTTTAAAACGATCCTAACTGTAAGAAGGTTTGATCGCTCGATTTGTGGACCTCTCGTTCATTGAAGGAATCGAGAGGGGATTTTGGTTTTGGCCCTAACTGTAGGAATGTTTGACCAAGTAAAAAGTGAGAGTGAGAGTACAAATCACTGTAGGAATGTTGATTCGTACAAATCACTTAAAGGGGGTTCCTGATGTTAAGTGATAAAGACTTAACAAAAAAGGGGCTTTGACAATTCGTCAATGATTGATAGATCAAAATTCTAAGCATTATATCCGGACTCTAACAATGAAAGTGTTGAGTGCACGAACATAGCGGAAGTTTGAATGGATTAAACATGAAAGAATTTTGGTGATCCCGCCGTCAATTAGTTTGATCGGTGGGGGATTCTGTGGTGGAGACTATGAGTCGTCAAACACCAATGAGAGTTTTGTGAGGGAAAATTGATCCAATGAAGTGATCGGATTTCATCTCAGCAAAAGAGTGTTCGGAAATTAGGAGTTTAGTGTTTATCACTTTATTCATCATGACCGGGTTATCCCTAAGAATATTACATTTAACATTCTTCCGGGAACTTCCCGTTACATGAATTATCCACCCCCAGCTTTCTTTGCAAAACTGGGTGTATCATTGTATCAGCTGCACAATCGGGTTACCATGCATGGCACTCTCCAGGAACTTCCCGTGGGAGAAAGGAAATAGTTTAGACTCATACACCTATTGGAGTATCAGGGAGCAGTTTAACCTCTTATACCGGTCGGAGGATTGAGAACCAGTTTATACTCATATACTCTTCGGAGTTTTAAGAAGCAGTTTATACTCTTATACTTATCGGAGTGTTGCCGTTCTCAACTGGCTTACTCTAGCGTTATGACGCCGGCTTCAACCAAGGTCTAGATACTATTCTTTAAAGTAAAGCAGGCCTTGGTGGGATGAAGGATCCTCCTGTGGTACACGCAGTACTTCGAATCTGCAGTATTGTCAGCTTCTTCCTGATTCGTGATCGGTGGCAGCTTGATCTTGTTATTTTTAAGGAGTGATTCGAAGATGGCTGGAACATCTTCGTCCTTGAAGGAGTACTCTTTTTGAGGCCTCTGATCTGAAGTCTTCTGCTGTCTCCGGGAATGCTGTTGCGACGTTTGATTAGCATCGGCAGCCGCTGCAGGTGTCTTGCCCTTACCACGGGAGGCGAAGTTCAAATTCGGAGGATTAGTCGTTGATTGACTCCTCTCGTCCTTCTTCCTTCGGAGGAAACGTTCGGCTTGTTCACCGCGCATCTTCAAGTCTTTCCAAGTGTTAGACGGTGCTATTCCCATTGCTTCCAACACGTCCAATGCGAGGTTGTTGTGGCACGTCTGGAGAATGAACTCCTCAGTGATCGGGTCTCGACAGTTCATTGCTTTGTTCCGGAACCTCTTGACGAAGGTGTCGACTAACTCCCCGTCCTTCTGCTTCTCATCGAACAACAATCCGATAGATATCTCGGTATCATCGTCGAAGAAGTTAGCGAGGAATTTTGTCTCCATGTCATCCCAGCTATTCACGCTTCCTGGCTTAAGGCGGCGATACCAATCGAAGGCGGCTCCACGAAGAGTACCAACGAAGGACCGTACCATCAGAGGCTCATTACCAGAGATAACACCCAAATGCGATTTGAAATAAATCAAATGCTGAGTGGGGGAACCCTTCCCATCGAACGGCGTGAAGTTGATTAGACTAAACTTCGCCGGATAGGGGATTGATTCCCACTCTCTTGGGTATGGACAAGGAATGCCCGTCTTCTTCATCTCTTGAGCGGAAATCAACGTATTGGTTTTGCTCTCGAGGTTTTTGATCCTCAAGTTTTCACTTGTATCTTCGTTGGCATCCTCGTTACCACCCCCTGCATTGATGGGAGGGTTATTGGCATTATGAGTTTCATTTGCATCTGTGTCCTTATTTTCCAGATTGTTCTGGTTATGACGACTTGGTTCGCCTTGTTGGTTCCTCAATGCCTGGATTTGTTGGTCATGCATCTCTCTCATAGTCTGCATGGCCATCTGCATTTCGAACTTGAAGCTCTCTTGCTGTTTAGCCATGGCTTCTTCGAGCATCTTGGCCACTTGTTCCGCGCTTATCATCAGCGACTCGTGGGGTTCCCCCTCACTGGACACTGTATTATCTGATGTGACCGCAGAGCAGGCATCCGACTCTTCACCTTCTGAAGGTAGTCTTATCCGAACCCTACCATAAGTTCCTCGTGCGATGGCTCCAGACTGCAGATGGGTTAGACGCCGGGATGCTTTCAGAATCGACTCGAGATTATCCTGTGCCGATGTCCTTTTGCTGG
The DNA here is from genome assembly GCA_022839385.1 of Asparagus kiusianus. Lineage (NCBI taxonomy): Eukaryota > Viridiplantae > Streptophyta > Magnoliopsida > Asparagales > Asparagaceae > Asparagus > Asparagus kiusianus. Next base: position 7,663 of record BQKN01052641.1, on the reverse strand, counting down.
TCATGTTAGCGGTGACCCTCGGAAATTCTCCATCTTCAACCGCCGTTCTTCTTCGTCGGAAACGCCTAGGCCTTGGTTTTGGCGTTTCGGTACTGAGCCTTTTGAAAATCGAAACTCTTTCAGGGACTGTATTGTTGCATCTGCATTCAGACAATACTGCCCGAATGAGTTTGGAACAGGGGCACTGAGTTTCTGTTTTTCGAGGACTCCTTTTTCTAGTTTTATTCGTACCCCTAGCACGATAGTATAGCTCGTCCGTTTGAAAGTCGGAGCAACCTATCGTGTGTTGGCACGACTTCCCAGGTATAACGTCATCATCATCGGACGACAACGTTTCCTTCTGAGGGTGAATGGCCTTCTTTGGGCTTTCAAGAGTCACTCGCCTCGAAACGTGCCTTTGTGGGCACCAGTTCTCAGCGGGCTCCTGGACTTCGATGCGCAAATTAGCGCGCGTAGCAGCCTTGAACTCCTTGTCATGCTGAAAATGATGGCAACCCCCAGCAAGTTGAGTCGTCCGGGGCTTCTTCATCGGGCCCAAACGTTCTTGAACTGGAGCCTTGCCTCTTTCATCGGGAATTGGACCGATGCGTTCCAAAACTGACCTCCTTCTTCGGGATGGTCCTGCGGGATCTCCCGGAGCAGTTGTGGAAATCATCGGCGGTTTGGATTGACTCGCCGGAGGTTGAACTTTCGGAGGCTGCAGTTGTTGCTCCTTAGTCTGAATCGCCGCTTCAGACTTCGGTCTCCAAACTTTGCGTGTCGATGGCGGCTTCTGGCCACCTCCTTCTGCAGCCTTCTATGAGCCTCTTGGACTTGAGCCCGTGCCTGCGCTGACAGCACGCGGCGCTTGCGAATGCGCTCCTCAAGTGTCGAACGATTCCGTTTGACGCGGACCCATTCGTTCGTCAGCGGCTTGGAGGAGTTACCCTTCATCTATTGCTGAGGCAGCTTGCCTCTCTTATTCTTCAGATCCGCGTCGTAGCGGATCCCGTCAACGGACTCCATGGCCTTTGCGAATTGTTTCGCAAGGCGTTGACGTTGCCTTTGGCGGGCTCTCTTTGAGAGAGTCACCACACCCTCCGCGGTAGAAGAGTTGGCCAGAGCAGATCTGACCTGGTTGGGAATTGGAGGTATCTCACCCGATGCAGCTTTGGCATCCAGCGGGGCGAGATCTTCGTTGGTGTTTTCAACGTCTTCAAACCAACGGGTTTTTCTCCTGGAGGAGAGTTTCTTGGACTTGCGGGGGGAGGTTGATCCGGACGAGGATGACAAGTATTCCTCGAACTTCTGCTGGTCGAACTTGTATTCGACCTCCTCCACGACCGGGATTGAGATCCGTGGCTGCGACGCTCCGATCTCGGCAGCGAGATCGGCGGCTCCCACTGTGGTCGCCAGATTGTTTTCAGTAAAATTTATCTTCATCATTGATTTCATTAAACTTCAAACGTTACAAATGAATTCAAATAACAAAAATAAAAATTACAACTTTCTTGAAAATAAACACAAGATCCGTTTATCGTCTCTTGCTTGCGTGGGATTCTTTGCCGGTGACGGGGACGTCGATATCCGTGGACTACCTGGCGATCAGATCAGGTTCAGAGCTTCGTCGATCCACGAGGAGATCTAGAAATAGAAGCGCCTATCTCGATAAAAGCGAGATATTTGCTCTTCTTAGAATTACCACAACGGGGTAATCCTAAGGATCGGGTACGGGTGATGCAGATCTGAGGACTCTCGATCTCTTGTGTTGAAGTGCTCGATCACTCTTCAGTCCGGCAGGGCTTCACCAATTCTCCAAAACTCCAGATCTTAAAAAATGAGGCCTAAGGCTTGTATTTATAGGCTTGAGGGGTTGCGGAGCGGTTAAAACCACTTAAAGGGCCCAAATCCGCGTTGGAGACACCCTAGGGCGTCTCAAACTGGACTGAGACACCCTAGGGTGTCTCAACTTGGGCCGAGACACCCTTGGGGTGTCTCGGCCTTGGCCGAGACACCGTAGGTGCCTCAGTTCAGCTTTGAGACGTTTTCAATGTCCGTTTGACCGTTTTCACTGTAACTTCTTCGTCTGAACTCGGATTTGAGTGATTCCAAATGCGTTGGAAGTCTGACGAAGAGTTCTATCAGCTCCAATGGTTGGATTATCTATAGAATGAACGAGACACAAAGGGCGTTGTTCCTTTTGTAAACATCGTGGGGCTCTCGATTAGCCTGTGCCTTCGTTATTCCGAAATTCTGTCAGCTCACGTAGTTCGTCGATTCACTTCAAGCGTTCACCGACGTCAATCGAACTCCTGTGAACCAGATAGTAACGTTTATTGTCGTTCCTTAACACTGAGCTATAAGCAATTTTTGATGCCTACACAAGTATGAGAACCTATTTGCAAAATTTCTTTTCTAAACAATTTGTTTTTAGTATTGAAAACATTTTACAAAGTTTCATAATTTTCAGAAGTCAAATGAATATTTTACAAATTGTTTAAGTGTGTCAAAAATAGTATTTTGGAATGTATCAGAATGCGGTCGACCGCACCGGTCGACCGCACCTATGTTTATTCGTCAGTGGGCAGCAGAGAGTTTGTCGGTTGACTGGTGCGGTCGACCGAGAGCTTCCATCGGTCGACTGCACCGGTCGACTGAAGAAGTCTCTGCTTGTTTTTCTCGTTTTCGATCTGGATCGCGGTCGATCGAAAATTTCGTCGGTCGACCGTCGAATATTTTCAACGGTAAGTACGCTCAGTACAGATCTCAGCGACGTTTGTTTTCAGATTTTGGGGGATTAAGGGTATGGGTTTAAACAGCTGGTTTCTCCTATTTAAACTCAACTTCTTCCTCTTCCTTGAAAGTACCCTAATGCCGCTAGGAAGGAACCCTAGAGGGGGGGGGGGGGGGGAAAAGGGTTTATGCTAATCTAATCCGATTTATACCAAATTAAATACTAATTAACAAATATCCTAGCAAGTATGATATATGACAAGATATATATGCAAGGATATACAACTAATACAAGGGTGAAACAAACAATATAAGATAGTGGGAATATAAACAAGCAATTGACGAAGGCGATATAAACAATGAGCACGAATATAAATAAACGCCAAAGCAATCACAAACACAAGATATGTTCACGAGGTTCGGTCCGCCTGACCTACGTCCCCGCTCCTCACCTCGAGGAGATCTCCACTATCACACCCGGTTTGGAAGCCGGAACTTCTCTAAACACTCGGTTCTCTAGCTAACCGAAAACTCTACAACACTCACAATGTAACTACACTAACCACAACCTCAAGTGTTGGTCTCTAGCCTGTGTCTCCCTCAAGTGCTCGGAATTATCACCTCTCTCTAGGCTACCGACACCACTACTCTTGGGACAACCCCGTCTCTCACCACACACTCCTATTGGTATACTAGTGTAATACAAGTGATCTCACAATGAAAGCTCACAACAAAGGATTTGTTCTCTAATACAAGGCGAGAACTCAATTAAGCACACTCTCAATGTCACAAACCCACAACCCCAAATTATACTAAGTATGAAAATACAATAAGCTCAATAGGTTGTGTGTGAACAAAGAGATAAATAAAATCAACTAAACTCAATATAAACACTAGCTTAATAAAATGATAATTAAACAATAAAATGTAAAGCTAGATTGAGTTTAGAAAACTTCTCCAATAAATGACAAGAGTGAGAGAGAGATGATTTGAAGCCCAAACACCAAAGATTATCTCCTCAAGCCCTTGTGAAATTATCTTCACAAACCAAACTCTTAAACACACTTAGAAACCTTAAACAAACTTGTAAAAACTTCTTTAAAACTTTTCTCTTAGTTAATGGGAGAGTTGAATGCAATGGGGTATTTATAACAACCCAAAACATCAGCCAAAAACACCCCAAAACAAGAACTAGCCGTTTATAGCCGTTATAGAGAGAAAAGACCAAAATACCCCAAAATCCAGCATTCTGGAATCTTGCGTATCTGGCTTTGTAAAATCAATTAAAAATAGTAAAACAGCTCCAAAAATTATGAAATTTTGTGGGAAGGTTTTAGACATGTAGAATGACATGTTAGAGAAAAAATTTCTAAAAAATAATTTCCCAGTTGAGAGAAATAAATATTTGAACACCGATATACAGTTTCCAAAATCTGCTGACATACACGATTTTGTAAAATCAATTTGGCACAGTAAAACAACTCCAAAAATCATGAAATTTTTAAGAACCCTTCTAAACATATATATGAATATGTTAGAGAAGAATTTCTGAAAAATCATTTCCCAGTTGAGAGAAATAAATATTTGAACACAGATATACAGTGTTATGAGTCGACTTGCACTTTTCATGGGTCGACTCATAATTGACCGTTATAGGCCAAAAACAGCTTATGAGTCGACTGAAAAAATATATGAGTCGACTCATTATTCATGAGTCGATTCATCAAGTATGGGTCGACTTAGCAGAACCAAAACACAAAAACCAGCGCAGTTCTTGAGTCGACTTATGACAGACATGAGTCGACTCAACCTGTCGGGTCGACTCATGAACTTATGAGTCGACTCAGCAGAAAGAAAAAGAGAACTACGCAGCAGTTTGTGAGTCGACTCATTTCTAGTTATGAGTCGACTCATAAACTTGCACACAGAAAAATTGAGGTTTTGAGTCTTTAAAAAAATATCAAATGAAGTCTAAAAAATATGAAACTTTAGGAAATGTTTATAAACATGATAATAGACATGTTACAAAAAGAATTTTTAGAATTGCACTTTCCAAAAGTGAAAACTCATCATTTTATAAAACTAGTCCAAAACATGAAAACTGAAACATACATGTTTTTGACATTTGATATAAACCATGTTTTGAAACATTATAAAATGATTTTATAGACTTAATAAAATATGTATAAACTGATATTGAAGTCTATAAACTAATGAAACAATGTTTTCATAAAACACCTATATTTTGATAAAATCAACAAATACGTGTGTGTGAATAATATGAGCTTAAAGTATTAACACACAAGTATAAAAACCTAAACTAAATATACCCAAGCTTGTGATCTTCAACGAAGCTCTATCTTGGTACATATGCGGATGAAGCAAGATCTTGGATCTTTAACTTGAATAGCATAAGCTTCACCGACATTCCGCCAACCTCTATTGGATATCATCATTATGGCACAATTTCATCCATCCTCCAACACATTGTTTGTCTAGAATACCTAATAAGAAACATAAACACTAGACAAACAATATTAGGAATTGTTTGTAATCATCAAAACAAGATTAGAAGATGTAGGCTCATAACATGAGACCTAACAATCTCCCCCTTTTTGATGATGACAAACAATCTACACAAAGAGTATATAAGATATACAATAAAACATAATACTCTTAAAATATACTCACAATCCACTTGTTTCTCCCCCTTTGGCAACATCAAAAATGGGGAAACAAAATAAGAAGAGAGCGAAAGCTCCCCCTATCAATAAGCATCGGTGAGTATAACACATAGTATAGGGATTGCTCCCCCTATCAAAATGCCATATGAAAAATATGCAATTACGAACATGGCAAACAAATGTGAGCAAGCATAAATGAAAGATATGCTAGATATCACTCACATACAAACAAGATAATGAGAACACATAATGATATGTCATTATGAAAATAGTGTCTCATTAACACAAAAAAAAATAAAATCATATAAAAATAGATTTATGAAATTAAAAGAGAGAAAACATGAGAATTATGCAAAAAGAGTTTTCGAATGAAAACAAATCAACCAAATGAAGTCATAAATCAACCATTTAAACCAAAAATGACGTTTGATCAATAAAGTAAGTTTTCTTTGTAGAACTTGATCAAACCACATATAGAATACATTATAAAGCATATTTGAAATTTGAATCATCTATTTGTGCTTATATAATGAATTCAAAATAACGAATCAAAGCAAAATTTTCATAGTTCAAAAGTAACATACAAGAATCATGAACTATGGATTTGAAAAACTAAAAATCATCTTTGATTTTCAAAAAATCAAGAGAGGTAACTATATCTAGCTCTTGAGCTAGTATTAACCCATATAAACATTTTTGCACCCGGTAAACATAATTTGGGAATAAACACCCAATAAATCCGGAGGGTTATATAAACACAAACCTCTCATCAAAATAAAGACTAATAATTATGAAAACAAAAGATTTGATAAAAGAAAAAATTGTTTTCATAATAAAAAGATTTTAAAACATAATTTTCAAAACCAAGAAAAAGAAAGATAAAAATATGAGAATTCTTGGTTTAAAAATCATTTTGGCACCCAAGAATTTTTAGTGCCGGATTGGTTAGGGACATGACCCCTATCATTTAAGCTCAAAGCCCTAGGGTTATGAACCCTCTTGGGCACATGTGGTGCACGGGATCGGTCATAGCAATAATCACTCAAATGACCCTTCCGATTACAATATGTACAATGGAAAGAAAGCATTTGCTTATGTTGACCATTAAAAGGTGCACATGGAACATTTACAAATAAAGATGGTCTTTTAAGATTATTTTGCAAATGAGAAACATTTTGAAACAATGTTGGTCTACTTGAAATATTTTGTGATTTAGAAACTTTTCGCAAATCAAAACAAAACTTAGCTAAGTGACCAACTCTACCACAAAAATCACAATGATACACATGAGCATGCTTATGATGAGAAATAGGTGCATGTGTGTGTACATGTGATGAAGTAGCCTTATGAGATGCACAAGAAGCATTAGTATTCTTAGGTTTATGTGCATCATAGCAAAATTTAGCTAAATGGCCTTTTCGACCGCAAATAGAACATTTGTAAACTTTGCTATACAAGTGTGCAAAGTGTATAGGTGATTTAGTAGCACTAGATTTAACACACTTGTCCATAAGTTTCTTATGGTTATCAATGCATGTTTTTAAAGTTGAATCTAAGCATGATATGCGTTCCTTAACAAGATTCAAATCATCATTATGCACAACATCATTGATAATAGAAGTAGAGCATGTATGATTATCAAATTCATTTCTAATGCATTCTACTTCTAGTATGGCGTCTTCTTTTTCATGAGTTAAGCTAGACATGGATGAGGTCAATTCCACATTTTTCAAAATTAACATATCATTGTTTTCTTTAAGCATCATATTTTCTTTTTCAATGATATCAAACTTGGATACTAGCTTCTCATGATCGGATTCTAAAATATCATGCTTGTATTTTAAATCATTAAAATCTTTTTGCAATTTGTTATAGGCATGCAATAATTTTTCACTAGCACAAGCAAGTTCATCACTAGATAAATCATTTATGGATTTGAACTCGCAAACCTCACTAGGGCTATCGCCTAGTGCTCGTGTGCATGATGCTCCATATGAACTTGAAGCGGGATCCTCCAAAGCTTGTTGGATCGCCTTCAAGTCCCCTTGATGTGCTTCTATGAATTTCCATAAATTGTAAGCACTATCAAAATGAACAAACTTGTTAGAAAAGGATGAATCAAAAGCATTACGCAAAAATTCTAACAAGAGCTTATTCATTGTAAACATCTTATGATCATTCTTACTCCACTTGGATTTCTCCATAGTGGGTACAATATAAGCTTCATCTATAATATCCCATAAATCGAAATGTCTAGATCTAACAAA
>BQKN01052639.1:0-12122 GCA_022839385.1 Asparagus kiusianus | reverse complement strand
ATAACCCATTGCTCATGTGGGATCTTTTCCTGTGCTGGTGTTTATCCGTGGACCACCTCAGATCAGATCTGGTTGATCAGAAGACTGTATGTTCATTGTTTCACAAAGGAAACAAGAACAAAAGTAAATGATCTCAACAAAGTGAGATCACTACTCTTCTCGAGATCAAAATAAAGTTTGATCCGGAGGAATGGGTAACGAGCCTCAGATCTCTCGAACTCTCCTTCTTTACTCTGAAAAACTTCACCAAAATCTACTAGCCCACCTCTCAATTTCATGAATCACTATTCAAACTGACAGCATCTCGCCAAAATTTTAGATCCCTCGAATAGGGGCCCTAGACTTGTATTTATAGGCATTTTTGGATAAGATTTGACTATTTGATGTCAACCTCAATTAAAAACCACTTATGCACATTTAAATATAGTATCAAGATAGTTGGGATGCAATCTGGAATGATCAAAACTAAGAAAACCGTCAAAAAATGGCTCTGGGATTGCTTGGGCATGAGCCAGCCTGGCCTGGCTCGGCCAGTGGCTGAGCCAACCTAGCTTGTCATAGCCTTCTCCGAGCCAACCTAGCCTAGCCGAGCCGTTTTGATGTGACTAGGCCGTCAGGGGCTTTCTTGGGTTTTCGGGTTGGTTTTGTTCTGCCATTTTGCGTCTTTCGCCGTTTCGTTGACTCATGCGCTTCGCGGACTTGCTTCATGCGTTCCGTTACTTCTTCACAGCACCGGATAATCTCGTTTGACTCAGATGATGACGGTCGTCGTCTTCGCTTCATCTCGAGCTGTATTCAGATACCTATAGGTAATTTTTGAAGCCTACATATAAGACTCTCCCCCTATCTGTAAGACCCCGTTGATTTTGACAACTTACAAGTGTGAATATGAGTGAATAAAGATATTTAATATATATTATAAATATCTTTGTTGCATGGTCATGCATGGAAAATGATATTTGAGCTTATGAGGATGTGTATATGCCTCAGGTATGAGGATGAGTTGCAAGTTTGCAAATCGTGTGCAAAAGAAATCGAAGTATGCAGATTTTTGTTCATGAGTCGACTCATAACATGTCATGAGTCGACTGATCAGGTTGAGTCGACTTGCGCCTGTCATAAGTCGACTCATGAAATCGAGTCCTGTTTCAATTTTCTTCTGCTGAGTCGACTCATAAAAATTATGAGTCGACCCATGGCCATGAGTCGACCCATTATAAGTCATGAGTCGACTCATCGGGTTTTTCTGGCCTTTTTCAGTTCGGGTTTGTGGGTTTCGGGTCGGGTTTCTTTGGCTCTTATATATTGTTTTACACCCGAAAACACCCATTTTCAGAAGAGAACTCCCCAGAAACCCTAGCCTCTCCCTTCTCTCTCTAACCCTAGGTGTTCTTGGTGATTTTTGGGGGCGTTTCAAGGGGGATTTTAGCGTTTCTTTTGGATTTCAACAAAGAGGATAGTCTTCCACCACATCTAAGGCAAGTGACATCTCGCCAAACTCCTCTCCCTTGTTTTTATGTCTTCATAAATGTTTTTCACGAATTTTGTTGAGCCTAAGATGTATTTTCGAATATAAATTGATGTTCTTACTAGTGAAAAGTCCAAGATCACACGTTTCAGATTTTTAAAACTTCCACCAACAAGTTTTGATGAAAACCCAGATCTGGAATTTTGTTTAAAGAATAAAAACATGAGTTTTTATATTAATTTGATGTTGTCCTTCATGTTTAGGGATTTAAATGTTAGTGTTAACACGCAAGTATTTGTTTCATGTGCAATATATGTTTTCTCACTGTGTAATAGTCTAAAAATGAAGGCTAGATGTATGTATACTTGAAAAGAATGAGATGTGGGACGAGTAGAACAAGTTCAGTTCATAAAAAAATACAGATTTTAGCTCGTGAGTCGACTCACGACTCATCATGAGTCGACTCATCATGTCGAGTCGACTCATGACTAATCATGAGTCGACTCACAAAGTCGTTCCTGTTGTCTTTTATCTTCTGCTGAGTCGACTCGTCAGTATACGAGTCGACCCATGAGGCATGAGTCGACTCATAAGAGTGCATGAGTCGACTCATCCGAGATTTTCCTGTTTTCTTTGTGTTTCTGTTTAAATCACATGCTGTATACACACATATAGATTGAACTCATATGTTATACATGTAAGATGACTTTTCCTGATACAAAGTTTAGAATTGTACAGCAAGGCGTATAAGAGTTGAATGGACACTCTAATACTAGTGGTAACTTCATAGTTCACGTAAAGTCCTCGTGTTGGACTATAAGCGACTAAAGTCCTCGTGTTGGACTATAAGCGACTAAAGTCCTCGTGTTGGACTATAAGCAACAAAAGTCCTCGTGTTGGACTATAAGCGACTAAAGACCCCGTGTTGGGCAATTTTTGCTAAACCTTGAGCATCATATACTTTTGGGTATTTGAGTATGACATTTTTATGTAGTTGGACATGATAGTGGCATGAGCTGTGCATAACACTTATTTCGACTACGAGATTTTGACATAGATGTGTTTATTATTAGAAATGGGATTGTTATCTTTTCTTTATTGTTCATGTATTAGACTCCGGGCTTGGTGTTTAGGGATCTACAATTTGAGATACAAGGTATATACATGAGGGTTTCCTTGTTTGGATTATTTCGCTCGACGTACCTATGCTCGTGTTGTATTTCCCTAAGTACTAAGACCCATATCTGTTTGTATAATGATTTAATGCTATTATACATTATTGTATTTTCATATACAACGAGCCCTATCCCTTGGGGTTAGTTGTGATGTTGTTCGCTAGTGCTTTGACGCTCGTTGTCCCTCCCCCTTTCAGGTCACGAGCCAGGAGCACGGAGAGTCGCAGGTGGTTAGCGGACTACTTTAGTGTCCAGCTTCTTTTTTTTATATTATCTATGTATTATTTTCTTTGAGCTCCACTGTAGTGTTGTCAGACATTTGAGAGTTTATTCTAGAAGTTGTAAAGGCTGTGTCGCCTTATTTCCTTTACTCAGACTTACTGTATTTGAGACTTGTAAGAACTCCATTTTATTTCATTTCAGACCTTGACTATGTTCTTCAGTTTATTCAGTTGATGAGATGTATTATATTCTATCATTTCATCCAGTATTGTTGATTCACTTTTTACTTGCTTTGTACTTACACCTGTTGTTGACTCCACTAGAGAGATAGTGATTGTGATGGTGAAACGTGTTATTGCACGGTGTGGTGCATGGCAGGTTTGACATCCATGGTTTCCCCTCGGACTGCAGCCGTGTGTGAACCCAGGGGCGTCACAGTTGGTATCAGAGCTCTAGTTCCAGTATCCTTAGGATCATCCTGTGTCGAGTCGTGGAGCTAGGATAGAGTTTCCTAGGATTCATGTATAGAGTCCGAGAGGATTTCCTAGTATGAGTGAGGACGATATATGCGCATATCTTAAAATTGAGGATATTTTTTTTTATGACAATTATTTTACATAAATTCAAAGTGTTAGTGTGAATACTATATGTTGTGAAAAATTGTATTATGATACGCTATTTATAAAAGTCTAGTTTGACTTATGGACTTTTGTTTTTCTTACCATCAGGAGAGAGATGGCAGGACGAGGTAGGCCCCGTACCAGGAGAGCTAGCCAGGCAGAGTCACAGCAGACTCCACCTGATCAGCAACCAGCTCAGTCCGAGCCCCAGCAGGTCCCACCCGAGCCGCAACAGGCTCCTCAGTATCTGGTGAATCTTATGGCCCCTCTTATTGCTCAGATGACAGCTATCGAGGAGATGGTGACGACTCACATTGCACCACGGACACCACCACCACCAGTAACCCAGCAGCAGGGGATACCGGCCGTCCTGATCAGAGAGAGAGACCTAGAGGTAGCACCTGCAGTTATTCCACTGACAGTACCTGACAGAGCCACAGAGCAGGAGACTTGGCTTCGTATGGTGGAGAGGTATCAGAAGATGAGGGCACCAGAGTTTCAGGGGTCACCAGACCCTCTAGCTGCCCATAAGTGGAAGGAGGATGTGAGCAACATCCTCGATATACTCAGTGTGGACCCGGTGCAGAAGCAGAGATTGGCATCGTATAGCCTGAAGGGAGATGCCGGGAGGTGGTACCAGCTACAGTTTACTCCAGAGCAGAGGATGACCCTCACATGGGAGGATTTCACCTACTTCTTTGATGGGCAGTATATCTCTTCCTCAGCACGGACTGGGAAGGAGCTCGAGTTATCCTGGTTGACTCAGGAAGACATGACCGTGGCAGATTTTGAGAGCAGATTCATGGAGCTATTGCATTTCACGGGCATGTGGCAGACCGGAGAGCGTCAGGCTCAGATGTTTTTGGCTGGGCTCCGCCCAAATCTCCGACGATACCTCGTGTCGAGGAGATTTTATTCAGTTAGGGAGGTAGCTGAGGCTGCCACTTCCCAGGAGATTGAGACCTCTATGTTCCAGAAGAACAAGGAGGGGAAGGCCAAGGCAGGCCAGAGCAGTGATAAGGGCAAGAACAAGAGAGGCTTTTCTGGACACCAGCAGCAGCATCAGGGCCCTCATAAGAAGGGACCCCAGCAGGATCAGCGAGCGCACCAGCAGCGCAAGTTCCAGGGTTCTTGTTTCAACTGCCACAAGGTCGGGCACAAGGCATCAGAGTGTCATAGTGCACCAGCAGGAGCTCAGCAGGGCAAGGGCCCGATCCAGCCGCAGCAGCAACAGCAGGGCAGAGGTCAGGGCCAGCCGAACAGGCTTGAAGCACCGCCAGCGACGCAGAGGTCAGAGGGGCAGGTTCGAGCAGTCCAGGAGGCTCCCCAGGGGCAGATTGTTCCATACTCCCCAGCATTAGCAGTTGAGCAGACTTCAGCTACAGGCAGAGTTTATGCAGTGGTTCCCCGTGATCACGGTGCCAGCGGAGCAGTTGTGGAGGGTACGTTCCTTGTGAATTCCTTTCCCGCCCGTATTCTATTTGATTCGGGAGCTTCGTATTCTTTCATCTCGCATGCATTCATGGCTAGACTCCAGCTTGTAGCTCAGCCACTAGACACCCCTTTGTCAGTTTCCACCCCTTTAGGTGAGGTATCGCTTCTGGAGAGCGTGTGTAGGAGGTGTACCGTCAGTCTAGACGAGTCGGAGTTCATAGTTGATCTGATAGTGTTGCATATGTCCGAGTTTGATGTTATTCTTGGTATGGATTGGTTGTCGTCCTACCATATTAGTATTGACTGCTTTGCGAAGACAGTCAAGTTGCGAGCGTCCGATGGGTCTGAGATGATTGTAGCTACCTCTCAGGGCAACCGATTTGCGGAGTCGTTTCTGGCGTACATCGAGGAGGTGCTGCGACGGGATCAAGGAGCCGAGTTATTGGAGACTAGAGTTGTCTCAGATTTTCAGGATGTCTTTCAGGACATACCTGGGTTACCTCCTGTGAGAGAGGTTGAGTTTTGTATTGAGTTGCAGCCAGGCACAGCCCCTATATCCCGCGCACCCTATCGCATGGCACCAGCTGAGATGAGAGAGCTGCAGACCCAGTTGGACGAGTTGTTAGCTCAGGGTTTTATTCGCCGGAGTCATTCTCCGTGGGGCGCACCGGTCCTCTTCGTGAAGAAGAAGGACAGTAGTATGAGATTATGCATAGATTATAGAGAGTTGAACAAGGTCACAATCCAGAATAGGTACCCACTACCTAGGATTGATGACTTGTTTGACCAGCTACAGGGAGCGCAGTATTTCTTGAAGATTGATCTTCGTTCTGGCTATCATCAGTTACGGGTTCGGGAGATGGATATTCCCAAGACCGCTTTTCTTACTCGATATGGATCCTTCGAGTTCTTGGTCATGCCATTCGGGTTGACCAATGCACCCGCGGTATTCATGGATTTGATGAACCGGGTTTTCCGTCCCTTTGTAGATCAGTTTGTGATCGTCTTTATCGACGATATTCTTATCTACTCAAGATCGGAGGCAGAGCACGAGGAGCATCTACGGATAGCGTTGAGGACCCTTCAGGAATATCAGCTATATGCTAAGTTTAGCAAGTGCGAGTTTTGGCTTTCCGAAGTCAGATTTCTTGGCCACGTCATCAGCAGAGAGGGCATAGCAGTGGACCCGGCTAAGGTCACGGCAGTTCTTAATTGGGAGCCACCGAAGACGGTGACAGAGATTCGCAGCTTTCTGGGTTTAGTTGGATATTACAGGAAGTTCATTCAGGACTTCTCGAAGATTGCGACACCGATTACGCACCTTACGAAGAAGGGTGTACAGTTCATATGGAGCACGGAGTGCCAGAAGGCCTTTGATGTGTTGAAGGCTAAGTTGACTACAGCGCCGGTTCGGACTATTCCGAGCAGCGACAGGACATTCGTGGTGTACACGGATGCATCATTGGCAGGCTTAGGAGGCGTATTGATGCAGACCCAGAGGGTGGTAGCCTATATCTCACGGCAGTTGAGGGTGCATGAGCAGAACTATCCCACTCATGACTTGGAGTTAGCAGCAGTGGTGTTTGCACTGAAGTCATGGAGGCACTATTTGTATGGAGTGCAGTTCGAGCTATTCACAGACCATCAGAGTCTGAAGTATCTCTTTTCTCAGAAGGAACTCAATCAGAGGCAGAGGAGGTGGATTGAGTTTATCAAGGACTATGAATTCACGATTCAGTATCATCCAGGGAAGGCGAATGTCGTAGCAGATGCTTTGAGTAGAAAGCGTCGACATCGGGTTGCGGCTTTGAGGTGTTCATTGCATAGAGACCTTATCACTCTTAGCCAGTTTGATTTTAGACCCGAGATTGGAGGAACCAGTGCATTCTTAGGAGCTATGTCGGTACAGCCATCTTGGAGTGACAGGGTTGTCAGGGCACAGTTGGAGGATTCTTGGATTCAAACCCGTAAGGGGGAGATTTCCAAAGAGCCTAAGACGGATTGGACCGTTGGAGCAGATGGAGGCCTACGGATGAAGGGTAGGCTGGTTATGCCAGCCAGTGCAGAGCTGAAGAGGGAGTTGTTTGATGAGGCTCATCGTACTCGGTACACAGTGCATCCAGGGACTACCAAGATGTACAAGGACCTGAAGAGACGTTTCTGGTGGAGTGGTATGCGGAGAGAGATTGCAGACTATGTGGCTAGATGTTTTACCTGTCAGCAGGTGAAGGCAGAGCATCAGAGACCCGCAGGGACCCTTCAGCCTTTGCCTATTCCGGAGTGGAAGTGGGCAGACATTTCCATGGATTTTATTGTGGGGTTGCCGAAGTCGAAGAAGGGGAATGATTCAGTTTGGGTGATAGTGGACCGGTTGACGAAGTTGTAGGCGTATAAAATTGCCTATAGGTCCCACAATATAGCTCGATGACGTCAATTCGACAAACGGACCATCGGGCGACGTATCCAAGCACGACCGTTATCCCGCCAACGCCGAAGCCAAGCCATACGCAACGGAGCAGGTTAACGAGGCGACGAAGCCAATAAATCGCACCCAAGCAGTGGAATGCATCCACTCGCACGCGGAATCAAACCAACGTTTCGGGGAATCACCGAGTCATCTAAACAAGAGCGAACTCGGTGATATAACGATCGAATCAAGATTGGTTGCGGACTCGAACTCAGAAGTGGGTTTACTGCCAAATCAGGAATCGGATCAAAACGAATCGAATCCAAACAAGTCAACCACACAACCGAATCAAAGCCCAAATCAATAACGAATCGGAACCCGAACGACGGAACCCGAACGACGGAAAACCCGAACGACGGACGAAACGAACACACCCGGGGGGGACTCGGCCCGAACCGAACCAACCCGGGGTGGCTCGGCCCAAGCCGAGCCACCCCAGGGTGGCCGGCAACCCCCCCTCTCCCGTGTGTTGTGTACACGTGCTTGTATGCACGGGTTCGTTTGGCTATAAATAGGGGGTTTGGTTCATTTGTAAAGAGGTTGGATTTTGGAGGGTCGAAGCTCTGCCGGATTGGAATCTGAGATCTAAAAAAGATTGGAGCTTTAGAAGATTGAAGACTTGGACTTCCAGATCCGGTGCCCGACGATCGTCAACGTCAAACAAGGCAAGAGTTCGAGAGGGACCGGATCTGAGATCTACACGATTTTCCTCCGGATCTAAGCTTGGTTCTTAGATCCCGAGAAGAGTCTCGAATTCGCTTGGTCGATTTCGACACTTGGGCTACTATTTCCTTGGTGAATTAGTACCCCACCCGGCTATTATCTCCTTCGTGAGATAATACCCGTCATATCGTGTAGATCCGACCGGATCGAGATCACGCGGTGGTCCACGGCAAACAACCCCGGCGCAGGCAAAGAACCCACACAAAGCGAGTGACCGCAAAATAGGAGCTCGCGATTCGTTCGACAAAGAAGGAAAGAAAGTTGTAATCTTTTTCATTTCATTTTGATTTTTCATTGTAACCGGATCTTATAAAAAGACCGGATCTTTGTAACGCATAAAGTTGTTAACCAAGTGTGTACAATGGAATCAGTAATGAAGAAAGCAACGAATTTTCCCGCGAACAATATGGCGACCACAGTGGGAGACACCGATCTCGGCGACGAGATCGTTGCGTCGCAGCCGCGGATCCCGATCCCGGTCGTGGAGGAGGTCAAATACGAGTTCGACCAACAGAAGTTCGAGGCGTACCTGTCGTCCTCGTCCGGATCTACCTCCTCCCGCAAGTCCAAGTCTCCAAAGCTCTCCTCCAAGAGGAAACTTCGTTGGTACGAAGAAGTTGAAGCTGCCAACGAAGATCTCGCCCTGTTTGATGCCGAAGCTGCATTGGGTGAGATCTCCCCAACCTCCAACCAGGTCAGATCCGCTCTAGCCAAATCCTCTGTTGCCGAAGGCGTAGTGACTCTCTCAAAGAGAGCCCGTCAAAGGCAACGTCAACGCCTTGCGAAACAATTCGCAAAGGCAATGGAATCTGTAGACGGGATCCGTTACAACATGGACCTGAAGAACAGAAGAGGCAAACAGCCTCAACAACAGACGAATGGAAACTCCTCCAAGCCGTCAACGAACGAATGGATCCGCATTAAACGGAACCGTTCAACCCTGGAGGAACGCATTCGGAAGCGCTGCGCACTCTCAGCGCAAGCACGGGCTCAAGTCCAAGAAGCCCGTAGAAGGTTGCAGAGGGAGATGGCCAAGAAGCCGCCACCAGCCCGCCAAATATGGAAGCCGAAGTCTGAAACTGCAACTCAGGCCAAAGGACAATCAATGCAGCCTTCAAAACAGGTTCAACCTCCCGAACCATCCCGGAGAAGGAGGTCAGTCTTGGAGCGCCTCGGTCCAATTCCCGATGAGCGCAGCAAAATCCATGAATGCTTGGGCCCGATGAAGAGGCTCCGAACTAATCAACATGCTGGGGGTCGTTGTCACTTTCAGCATGACAAGGAGTTCACGGCGTCCGAGCGCACTAACTTGCGCATCGAAGTTCGAAAGCCCGCTGAAGGCTCATGCCCACAAAGGTGTGTGTCGAGACGAGTGACTCTCGAAATTCCAAATAAGGCAAATTACTCCCAGAAGGAAACGTTGTTGTCCGATGACAATGACGTTATACCTGGGAAATCGTTCCAACACACGATAAGTTGCTCCGAATTCCAAAATGACGAGTTGTACTATCGTGCTGAGGGTACGAGCAAAACAAGAAAAAGAAGCCCTCGTAGGCTCGAGACTCAATGCCCCTGTTCCAAACTCATTCGGGCGGTATTGTCTCAGTGTAATTGCACTAAGACGGTCCCCGAAAGAGTTTCGGTGTTTAAAAGGCTCAGCACTGAGACGCCAAAGCCAAGGCTTACGCGTTCCCGACGAAGGAGAGCGGTGGTTGAAGATGGAGAATTTCCAAGGGTCACCGCTAACGTGACCAGCAAAAGGACGTTGGCACGGGATGATCTCGAGTCAATTCTGGGAGCATCTCGGCGTCTAACCCGTCTGCAGTCTGGAGCCATCTCACGAAGGACGTATGGGAGGGTTCAGATAAGACCACCCTCAGAAGATGAGGAATCGGATGCTTGCTCTGCGATTGCATCTGACAACACTGTATCCAGCGAAGGAGAACCCCGCGAGTCATTCATGATAAGCGCGGAACAAGTGGCCAAGATGCTCGAAGAAGCCATGGCCAAACAACAGGAGACCTTCAGGCTCGAGATGCAGATGGCCATGCAGACCATGAGGGAGATGCATGAGCAGCAAATCCAGGCACTGAGGAACCAGCAAGGTGAACCAAGCCACCGTAATCAAGTTGTTCAGGAAGTTGAGCATACGGATACGGATGAAACTCGCAATGCCGATGACCCTGCCATCAACGCAGGGGGTGGTAATGAGGATGCCAACGAAGATACAGGTGAAAACTTGAAGATCAAAAGCCTCGAGAGCAAAATCAATACCTTGATGTCAGCTCAAGAGGTGAAGAAAACGAGCATTCCTTGTCGATACCCAAGGGAGTGGGATTCAATCCCCTATCCGGCGAAGTTTAGTCTAATCAACTTCACGCCGTTCGATGGGAAAGGTTCCCCCACTCAGCATTTGATTTATTTCAAATCGCACCTGGGTATTATCTCCGGCAATGAGCCTCTGATGGTGCGGTCATTCGTTGGCACTCTTCGTGGAGCCGCCTTCGATTGGTATCGCCGCCTCAAGCCCGGTAGCGTGCATAGCTGGGACGACATAGAGACCAAGTTCCTCGCGAATTTCTTCGACGACGACACCGAAATCTCCATCGGAACGTTGCTCGACGAGAAACAAAAGGACGGGGAGTTAGTCGAAACCTTCGTCAAAAGGTTCCGGAACAAAGCGTTAAATTGCCGGGACCCGATCACCGAGGAGTTCATCCTTCAAACTTGCCACCACAATCTTTCCTTGGACGTGTTGGAAGCAATGGGAACAGCGCCGTCTAACACATGGAAAGACTTGAAGGTCAGAGGGGAACAAGCTGAACGCTTCCTCCGAAGGAAGAAGGCCGAGAGGAGTCAATCGACGACTAATCCTCCAAGCTCAAACTTCGCCTCCCGTGGTAAGGGCAAAACACCTGCAGCGGCTGTTGACGCTAATCAAGCGTCGCAACAGCAGTCCCGGAGACAACAAAAGAACTCGGGTCCGAAACTCCAAAGAGAGTATTCTTTTAAGGATGAAGACGTTACAACCATCTTTGAATCACTCCTTGCAAATAACAAGATCAAGCTGCCACCTACCGTCAATCAGGAGGAAGCTGATGATATTGCGGATCCGAAGTACTGCGCGTACCATAGGAGGATCCTTCATCCCACTAAGGATTGCTTTACACTCAAGAACAGCATCCAAACCTTAGTGGAAGCAGGCGTTATATCGCTCAATTAACTTGAATGTAAGACTCCAGTGGGTGCACGAGTATAAACTGTATTCCCTAACTCCGACCGGTATAAGAGTATAAACTGCTTCCTGACACTCCGAAGAGTATACGAGTATAAACTGCTTCTCAATCCTCCGACCGGTATAAGAGGCTAAACTGCTCCCTGATACTCCAATAGGTATACGAGTATAAACTATTTCCTTTCTTCCACGGGAAGTTCCTGGAGAATGCCATGCGTGGTATTCTTAAGGATAACCCGATCGTGCATTTAATTTAAGGATACACCCAGTTTTGCAAAGAAAGCTGGGGGTGGGTAATTCATTTAACGGGAAGTTACCGGAAGAATATTAAATGTAATGTTCTTAGGGATAACCCGGTCATTATAAATAAAGTGGTAAACACTAAACTCCTAATTTACCAAAATTTTTCAAACTTCTGCTATGTTCGTGCACTCAACACTTTCATTTGTTAGAGTCCAAATATAATTGACGAATTGTCAAACCCCTTCGTGTTAAGTCCTTATAACTTAACACCAGAAATTCCTTCCGAGTGATTTGTACATGTTAACACTCCTGCTGTGATTTGTACTCTCACTCTCACCCCACTTGGTCAAACCTTCCTACAGTTAGGACCAAAACCAAAATCCCCTCTCGATTCCTTCAATGAACGAGAGGTCCACTTTTAAATTGAGTGATCAAACCTTCCTACAGTTAGGATCGTCTTAAACCCCCCACTTGGTCAAACCTTCCTACAGTCAGGACCACAACCAAAATCCCCTCTCGATTCCTTCAATGAACG
>BQKN01052638.1:0-10721 GCA_022839385.1 Asparagus kiusianus | reverse complement strand
TAACACCATAATCCGGGCTTCACACGCACGGGGAATTTTATCCCGAAGCCTAAGAAGGGATAAGTCATCGCCTAATACGCGGTGCAAGGCGCCCTTTTTCCATATAAAAAAAATGAATGATGATAGAGTTACGAACTCAAAGTCATAACATTAAGGGCTGGGGGTGCACCAAAACATCCTGTTAAAAGAAGCAAGTACAGAGTCTCTCATGATAGATCAAGCCAAAAGCATACAACAGCAAGTCCGTCAACCCGAAGGCAACCGACGGCTAAGAATATGAGACTCTAAACCACAGAGCCTGTCCATATAGTCCTGCTCGAACTCCGCCTGCAGGCTAGCTCGGACAGAATCTTCAGAACTGTTGAGAACCTCCGCGGCTTCGCGTTGCAGCTTCATCAATCCCTCCTGTGCTGATCCCAGCCTATCGAGTGTCCAGTCACGAGAACGCTCCAACCCAACCAGGTCCTCACTAATAGTAGCGGCAGACTCTTCGGCACGTTCCAAGGCCTCCTTCAGTCTAGCTATCTCTGCATGAGTGGAATCTAGGGAGCTGACTAACTCGGCTCTACTGGTGTCCTTCCTCGCCAGAGTGGCCATCAGCTGTGCAACAGTGTGCTCACGTTATCGGAGCTCGTCGCCAACGGAAGATCTCAGTTCACGCCACTGCGTTAACCTATCCTCCACCTGAGAAGATGCAAAAGAGGAAGCTCCACCAGCCTTCAACTCCCTCAGCTCTGAGATCTCTGACTCCAGGATAGCGAATTCAGCAGTAAAAGAATCGGCCAGCTCCGGATGTCCTTCCTCCCTCATCATCATCATGTGACGAGAGAAGGAGCGCCTGAACTGATCGAAACAGCATCCCCTATGAAGAAGCTTCTCGATCATGCCATTATAGAAGGTCGTAAAATATCCCAGGTCCATACGAAAAACGTCTCGGTCTGGATCGGTATCGACCAAAAGAGCGTGAACATGCTCATAAAGAGAAGATCGAGGTCCTGAAAGCAGCAATACAAGAAGCTAAGGGACTATCAAAAATAATCAGAAAACCCGAAGGAGGAATTCGAGGCATACCTATACCAGCAGAAGTCCCCTCGGGTTGAGATCCGACAGAAGCCGAAGTCACGATAGGAGTGGTCATGGGGGGTGTATCAACCCTCGTGGGCAAGTCAGTCGTACTACTCGGTGGAGGTGGAAAAACGCCCGCAGCTGTAGCAGCATCAGGCACATCGCCTGGTCCTACAGTTAAGCTTTCTTATTAGCCAAAATGGAAATTTAGGCAAGTAAAGAAAAACGGGATCGGATATATACCTGTGAATGAACCGCTCCCAAAGAGTGGTCTCATAGGTCTTTCCGAAGTCTGTTCGGCCAACATATCGGCCAGTAATCCAGCATCGGGCCTCGAGAAGCCGGGAACAGGAGCATGCTCCCGTACCCCGAAGCCTACATCTGGAAAGACTCCATCCTCAGCTAGTTCTTCTCTGGCAGCATCTGTAAGACAACCAGAGGGTTGGAGAGATGCACAAAAGAGAAAGCAAAGCACAGAATTCCTAAGAAGGATATCCTTGAATAGAGATATACCTGAGTATGGGATGGTGGGATCGACGCTGCTCACCGGCTCAAGATCAATATTCAGGTCAATGCCTAGGGAGCCATCATGAAGAGCGTCGCACATTTCTCGCATAAAGCAATCCATGTGGTCGGATCCAGGAAATGCCGGAGCCGGGGGAAGCTCACCTTCTTCAAAGATCCCTGAAATCCAGAACATGATTATGAATCGCAAAGGTAAATCAGCCCAAAGCAACAAAAATGCATTCAAAAGGTGTTATCTTCCTCACCACCGGCAATGTCGTTCAAGTCCGCTCCACACGAACGCCGATCCCTAGGTGGCTTGGGAACAGTCTTTTTCCTCTTCAAAGTACCAGCTCTACTGGAACCCACAGGTCGATCATGCGCAGGCTTACTACTCATAGTAGCTCGGTCCTCAAGCCCTGAGCCCGTGAAGTGAGAAGCAAGTGGCTCATGATCACCAGAGGTCCTACCTGAAATGATGACATTCATAAATGCCAGCTGGATTCAAGAAAGGAAATCAAAGGGTATATGACAAACCTGCACCGAGTTCTCCTTGGTCGGTGTCTATATCCGCAAACTCCCCCTCAGGAGTCTCGACCTCATCATCCATAGGGAGAGACCCTGCATCATCTCTGCTGGAGAGGGAGGATTTACCACGCCTCTTCCTCTGCTTCCGAGCAATCTCAGCCTTACGAGCAGCCATCATGGCGGCCTGCACTGAGTGATCGGACTCCAACTCTGAAAGGCTCTTCACGCCTATGAATTCATAAGCAGAAAGAAGCCACTTGCAACTGAGAAAAGTGATCATCGGCTTGCGCCTATAAGAGGGAAGAGCAAAGCGGGCCCCGGTGCAGCCCGCCATGGTCCACAACCACGCTCGCACGCCGTCAACTAGTCCTCCCTCAACCCTCAAACCGCGGCTGGGGTTCCCGATATATAGCTGGTCATAGCCGAATTGACGAGCAAAGCGGCAAGGGAGGTAAGGCTCTATATGGCATCGGTTCTTCACCCGGAAGACAAGATACCCGACACGGATGTTAATCAACCAACGAAAACAACCGATGTCGAGAATGGTGCGGTTACTCCGGGGCTTCTCCTCATCAATCAACACGTCGCCATATCGGCCCGAAAACTAAGGGAAACACTTAAAGAACTCCCAGCCCTTGCGGACTTGAAGCTCCTGCTGAACGTCCTCGAATTTCTTCCTGAGCCATCTACTCTTCTCCAACAGCTGCAGATATGGAACAGGAACATCAACAGCACTAGGCGCTGACATCAGTCCAGGACGGTGAAGAACGAGCCACGCCATCAGATATGCGTAGGGTAGCTCGACCTTAGGACAGATAAGCTCGGTAGATATCTCAGGACCCACCTGAGTAAAGCTACGGACCACGCTCCTAAGCCCGTAATGGATGCTGGCCACCATCGCCGGGAGCAAAGAAAGCTCTCTCCCATAAGCTAACTGAACCGCGGGAAAAAGCACCTTAAGAGGTAAGGCATCCGAAGACTGATGAGGAACAACACACTTCTTCAACCAGAGAGCAAGATATCCTGCCAACAGAGACCTAGGCTCGATAGACTTCTGCGCACGGCGGAGGAACAAACGAAACTTGGTCCCCGCGGGGAAAGCTCCCTCAGCGCTGGCAAGGGTATAGGATTGGGCCCCGCTCTTCTCCACCAACTCGTTAACGGCAGTGACAGTCAAAATATCTAGCTCGCGAACAGGGTCGCTAGAGCTACCCTCCAAGTTCGGGAACAGATAAGTGGCGAACTGCTTCAAGCTAATCTTCCTCTTTGTCTTCGCCGGGGGGGAAATCAGGGTCAATGAGGTATGATAATGACAAGTGAGGTCCCAGAGAGTGGCATACATATCGGGATCATCCTGCTTCAACCTCCACAACTGCTGGTTCGAAGGGAAATACTCCTGGTAAGGGTAATCTCCCATCGGAAGACCAGAAACCTGATGCATCTCGTGGAGAGCCAACCCCAACTCTCCGTCACCAGTCAGGAAGGTGTTGCTATCAGGCATGTACGTCTCCAACAATGCCAAGAAATGGCGGCAGCTGACGGGGAGTCCATACATAGTAGCCCGTATAGGCATATACAGGCCACTGCTCTTCAGAATCTTCTCCCAACGGCCCAAGACGTAGCCGGTCATACGGGGCCACCACCCCTTGGATAAAGAAGAAGCCCAACCATAGCATCGGTACTCCGGGTGAGGAAGCCTTCTCCCAAGGAGAGCCAAGCGGTTCCTCACTGTAGAAGCAACTGTAAACATCTCATCTGGGGGTGCGGCGCCAAGACCCATGATCCCGGGTCGTAGGCCACGAACAGGATGATATCCGCCGGAACCAGGGGTCTTTCCATGAGAAATGTACCCACACTGAACCCGCACAGCGTCATCAGTGAGCTTCCAAGACATCCGTCTCTCCACACCTTGCCCCTCCAGATGAGTAAAGGAGTAATGGCGAGGGATGGAAGGAATATACAGAAGGGCACTCTCCTCAAGAGTTAACCAATGCTCCTCTGGGAGAGTCAATATGTCGAGATCCTCCACATGATCCCCGAACAAGAAAGCCGGCTTCTTCAAAGCCTGGGTGGACATAGCATCCGCGGTAAAAGTAGCGTCGGTGAGGAGCTGGCGTAAACAGTGGCGCCCCCCATCCCGTATCAGGCGACTGGACTCGTCTGAACGATCCCCGTCAAACTGCGGGAACGGATCAACCGTTGGCCTAGCAAAAGCCGAAGAGAAGACCTCGCGGCTACAACCGGTGTTCGCATGAGCAGGGAAGCTACCACCAGGAAAATCGACTGCAATGGAGCAAAAGGGTCAAAACACTTATCTCATAAAAGCAAAATGAGGTTGTTCACGGGATAATTGGTGAAGACGATTTCGAGTGCCCTACACCGGGAGGACGGTATACGCCGTCACGTGAATCACGTGATAATGTATACCGACCTATAAGGTGTAAGGCAACACGAGATCGCCCCAATATACCCAAAGACTTGAATTGGCTAAGCAAAACAAGTCTGAAACCTTAACCCCCGCGGGAGGGGTATCGGTTCTTCCATCATGACCCGCGAAAGGTCAATCCGGGATACAAAAGATGTAAGATTCTCACCCCCGAAGAATGAGGTCGCTGGGGACAATGTCGTAGGAGCCTCCTCCTCACTATGCGGCGAGCGAGAGTGACTCCCGGAAGGTCGAGATTGACGGGGAGACATCGCAAATCTGCAGTAAAGAGCAGTACATCAGGTACAATATATATACACGAAATATCGAAAAATGGGAAATTAAGCACTTGGACTTGAAATCCTATAAACAAATAGGACTTTACAGTTAAAGTCTAATTAAACCTACGAATTTCGTGCACGCAAAACGATAATCGTCGTTTCGCGATAAATTTTGGTGAAATACCCAAAATACCCCCCGTGCTCAAGGCCAAATTCAGGTCAAGGACACGTGTGACTCGGGTCGTGGTCATTATACTTGATCATCTAACATCCCGGTACCCTATAATTCTGATCAAATTTTGCAAATAAGCCCTTTTGCAGAATTTGGTCAATTTTACGTAAAAGCCCCTCCTCAAACTTTTGGTTTAAACCCCACATGCCTTCACCAAAAAATTTGATCAGAAACTTAGGGTTTGAACAATTTGGATTTCAACCCCAAATTCGTGGCCTTTTTGCAAATTAGACCCCCAAAGATTATATGGGCTATTTTGCACATAACCCCCTCAAACCATTCCTTAACCCTTTTGCATAAAGCACCCCCACAATCCTTTATCAAATGAGCACTAATCTAAACCCCAAAATTTCAGTCCCATCATTGCATAAAAATCCCACGAATTTTGCAAATAAGCCCCTATAGTTTCGGTTTTACAATAAACCCCCTAAAGTTTCAGTTTTTTGCAATAAAACCCCCAAATGCTTGTTTCATCCATAAACCCCTATCTATTGCAAACATAAATGTACAATCTTTGCAAGCAAATAAGGGGATCAAAAGCGCTTGGAAGCTCAACAGCATATTGAGTTTTACCAAGCCAGAATTTCTCGAGCCTTCGACAAAAAAGTTCAACAAAGGATTTTTAAGGAAGGGGATTTGGTCTTGACTGAAAGACGTCCTATGATCCTTAACTCCAAGAAGAAAGGCAAATTTGAACCCAAATGGGAAGGACCGTTCGTAGTAGAAACAGTTTACTCGAACGGCGCATATCGCCTAGTCACCAAAGATGGTGACCGGCTTATGATGCCAATAAATGGCAAATTCTTAAAAAGATACTACCCTTAGTATCTTCAGAAAATTTTGATGTACCGGGAAGTTCCCGGAAGAATACCACATTGGGATATTCTTAGGGATAACCCGGTCGCTGTAAGAGAGATGAACAAGAAATCCACGTTCGAATTCCGAATGTTCTTATTTATCAGACTCTAACTCTCACAAACACTCTTTTGCTGAGATGAGATCTAATCATTCGATGGATTAATCTTCCCTCACAAAACTTTCAGTGGTGTTTGACGACTCATAGTCTCCACCACACAATTCCCACTTGGTCAAACCTTCCTACAGTTAGGACCAAAGCCAATTCCCCTCTCGATTCCTCCAATGAACGAGAGGTCCATTTTCAAATCGAGCGATCAAACCTTCCTACAGTTAGGATCGTCTCAAACCTCCCATTTGGTCAAACCTTCCTACAGTTAGGGCCACAACCAAAATCCCCTCTCGATTCCTTCAAAGAACGAGAGGTCCACTTTCAAATCGAGTGATCAAACCTTCCTACAGTTAGGGTCACCTCAAACTCCCGCTTGGTCAAACCTATAAAAGTTAGGACCAAAGCCAGATTCCCCTCTCGATCCTTTCCATGGACGAGAGGTCCACTTTTCCGAACAATCAAACCTATAAAAGTTAGGGTTGTTCCCCAATCTCACTTAGTCAAGCTTGCAAGCAGCCAGGGCTAAGACCGAGTCATTCCTTTTCGATAAACGAAAATTCACCTTTATTCCTTTTTCCACCAAACCTATAAAAGTTAGGGTCGAAATTGGACTTCATCCTCAATGAATGATGGATGCTTTTGATTCAAATGACCAATCCTATAAAAGTTAGGGTCGCTTGAATCCTCCGATTCTCGGGGTGGAGATCCCACTCTTAGTTTCATCCTTTCGGATTCTGGGGGTGGAGATCCCACCTCGAGTTTCCTTTCCAACTGAAGATAGAATATAAAATTCTTCCTCTTCAACAATGGGAGATAGAATATAAAATTCTTCCTCTCCCATTGAGTCTCCTTTCCAATTGAAGATAGAATATAAAATTCTTCCTCTTCAATACTGGGAGATAGAATATAAAATTCTTCCTCTCCCATTTTCCCCTGTCTTTGCTTTCAGAAAAGACAGGGATGAAGTCAACGCCTAACACGCGTTGTTGGGTAGTCTATTCCCGTGAGAAAGACGAAGCCTATGTATTCAAAATCATAGCACTAAGTCTAAGGGAAGCAATTTTCTTAGCACAACGTCACACAAGAGACGGGATTTAATAATTCACATGCTAGCCCGATTCAAACGGTAGTCGGTAAAGGCACGTCAAACCCGTTGAGGGCTGGGGGTTTGCCAAAATTCCCAAAGTCAGTGCCTAACACGCATTGTCGGGTAGTCTATTCCCGTGAGAAAGACGAAGTCTACGTATTCAATATCGTAGCACTAAAAGAGTTAACTCTTTTAGCACAACGTCATATGCAGAACGGATTTAAACAACCTGCATACTAGCCCGACTCAAACGGTAGTCGGTAAAGGCATATCAAACCCGTTGAAGGCTGGGGGTTTGCCGATAATCCCAAAGTCTATGTATTCAAAGTCATAGCATTGAGGGCTGGGGGGTGTACCAAAACATCCTATGAAAGAAGCAAATACGGAGTCTCTAGTGATAGATCAAGCCAAAAGCATACAACAACAAGTTCGTTAGCCCGAAGGCAACTGACAGCTAAGAACATGGGACTCTAAACTAGAGAGCCTGTCCATGTAGCCCTGCTCAAGTTCTGCCTGCAGGCTAGCTCGGACAGAGTCTTCAGAACTGCTTAAGACTTCCGCGGCTTCACTTTGCAGCTTCATCAATCCCTCCTGTGTCGATCCCAGCTTATCGAGCGTCCATTCACGAGAACGCTCTAATCCAGCCAGGTCCTCGGCGATAAGAGTAGCGGACTCTTCGGCATGCCTCAAGGCCTCCTTCAGCCTAGCTATCTCCTCGTGGGTGGAATCCAAGGAGCTGAGTAACTCGGCTCTGCCGGCATCCTTCTTCGCCAGGGTAGCCATCAGCTGCGCAATAGAATGTTCACGTGATCGAAGCTCGCTGCCAATGTAAGATCTCAGGTCACGCCACTGCGTCAGCCTATCCTCCATCTGAGAGGATACAAAAGAGGAAGCTCTACCGGCCTTCAACTCCCTCAGCTCTCGGATCTCTGACTCCAGAACAACGAATTCGGCAGTGAAGGAATCGGCCAACTCTGGATGTCCCTCTTCCCTCATCATCATCATGTGACGAGAAAAGGAACGCCTGAACTGATCGAAACAGTACTCTCTGTGAAGAAGCTTCTCGATCATGCTGTTATAAAAGACGGTAAAAAAGCCAAGGTCCATACGGAAGATGTCTCTGTCTGGATCGGTATCAGCCAGAAGGGCGCGGACACGCTCATACAGAGAAGAGCAAGGTCCTGCAGATAGCAATATAGAAAGCTAAGGGATTATCGAGTACGATGAGGAAATTCAAATTCAAATTCCGAGCGTACCTATGCCAACGGAGGTTCCCTCGGACTGAGGTCCGACAGACTCTGGGATAACGGCAGGGATGGTCATGGAGGGTATATCAACCCTTGTAGGCAGATCAGTCATACCTCCCGGATATGGCGGGGAAACACCACCCTCATGTAAGCTATCAGCTCCAGTAACCGTAGTGGCATCAGGCACAACGCCTGGTCCTGTGAATGAATCACTCCCAAAGAGTGGTCTCACAGTCCCTCTGGAAGTCTGTTCAGCCAGCATGTCGGCTAATAATCCGGCGTCAGGCTTTGAGAAACTTGGTGCAGGAACATATCCCTGTTCCTCGAAACCTACATCATGGAAAGCTCCGTCCCCAGCTGGCTTTTCTATCGCAACATCTGCAGGGCAACCCAGATGTTGGAGATATGTATAAGTAGATAAAGCGAAAGGAAAAGCTTTGCAATACCTGCCGCAGAAGCAGAAGATTCTCTTTCCCCGTTGTTTTCGGGAAAAGTTGCTGTTTTCATTGCTTTGAGATCTGTTACAACTTCAGGCGTTACAACAAATTCAAATGAAAAGTCGATCTTTTTATAAGATCTACTTGTGCAATAAAACAAAGATTACAACTTTATCGAAAATAAACACGAGATCCCGTTTTGGTGCGATCTCGCTTGCGTGGGTCTTTAGCCTGTGACGGGGATGTTGATATCCGTGGACCACCGGTCGATCAGATCCGTTCCGAAAGAATCCGGCAGAGTTTCGTCTATCCGTGAAGGGATATAGAAACAGAACTTCATCGATCCGCGTGAGATCTAGAAGTTTTAAAGCGTATATCTTGGCTAAAACGAGACACTAGCTCTTCTTAGTATCACCGATAAGGGGCAACACAAAGGAAAAGAGAGGGGTGATGAAGGGTTGATGAAGAACTCTTACTCCTCGCTCCAGCAGGGCTTCGCCGCTTCAAAATTTTAGACCTTGCTCCAAGAAATCTCCAAGGCAAGAGCAATTCCAAGAATCAAGAGAGGTGCCCTTGTAAATGAGGGCCTAGGAGGCCTATTTATAGGAAACCAAGAGGGGTAGGGAGGCAAATGAAGAGGACACCCCTGGGGTGTCTTGGTCTTGCCAAGACACCCCTCGGGTGTTTCGACCTCGCCGAGATACCCCGGGTGTCCCGGTTCAGTCCGAGACCGTTCGCCGTTGTTCCACCGTTGACTTCTCGTCCCAACTCGGATTTGAGTGATTTCGGATGCGTTGGAATTCTGATGAAGAGCTCTATCGATCCCATTGGTTGGATTATCAGTGAGGTGAACAGGGTCTGAAGGGTATTGCTCCTTTTGCAGCGGTCGTGGGGTTCCCGGTCAGTCGGTATCCCCGTTATTCCGAAACTCTGTTGGCTCACGTAGCTCGTCGATTCACTTCAGGTGATCACTGACGTCAATTAAACTTTTGCGAACTGGGTAGTGACGTTCATCGTTATTTGTTTAACACTGAGCTGTTCGTGGGGACCTATCGGTAATTTTTGACGCCAACAGATACCCCCTCCAAAGTGTTCCGAACTCGTTTCTTTTATAGAAGAGACCGGAATACTTTGGATATGATTGGTCCAGCCTTTGATCGGCCTAAGGGACCTGTGGTTAGCTTCGACTCTCGGCTCCTTCGATTTTTGGTTTATCCGATGCTTTGACGAATAACCGAAGTTTTCCCGGCGTTGCGTTTATCGATTGGCCGTCGTCGGAGTCTCGAGTCTACACTGGTGAGTTGAGTTTGGCTCGTGTTATTCAGTTGACTTTTGAACTTACTATCCCTGTCACATCATGTTGACTTGGGGTTTCGGATCGCTGTGTGTTGACTTTTCGTCGCAACGCGTTGAACGGCGTTGACCCAGGGTTACGTGTTGACCGGCGCCACCCTTAGGGTTTCGAACGTCGACGGTTGACTTTTTGTCACAACGCGTTGAACGGCGTTAACCTAGGGCTACGCGTTGACCGGCACCACCCTTAGGGTTTCGAACGTCGACGGTTGACTTTTTGTCGCAACGCGTTGAACGGCATTGACCTAGGGCTACGCATTGACCGGCGCCACCCTTAGGGTTTAGGACGTCGACGGTTGACTTTTTGGTCGCAACGCATTGAACGGCATTGACCTAGGGCTACGCGTTGACCAGCACCACCCTTAGGGTTTAGGACGTCGACGGTTGACTTTTTGGTCACAACGCGTTGAATGGCATTGACCTAGGGCTACGCGTTGACCGGCGCCACCCTTAGGGTTTAGAACGTCGACGGTTGACTTTTTGGTCACAACGCGTTGAATGGCGTTGACCCAGGGCTACGCGTTGACCGGCACCATCCTTAGGGTTTTGAATCGTCGACGGTTGACTTGTGGAATTTATCAACACATTCAACAAT
>BQKN01052636.1:0-20166 GCA_022839385.1 Asparagus kiusianus | reverse complement strand
AAGCTTCTTTGTCGGACTCTTTTGTTAAAAGCCCTAGATATTCTGGCTTGATAAAACTCAATATGTTGTTGAGCTTCCAAGCGCCTTTCATCCAACATTTCGAGTTCTTCGAGACGTTTTTGATGTTGCTCTTCAGTCGTCATCTCAGTTGCGAGAGCGATTGGAAGAGATGGGATTTGAATCTCCAAAGGTAGCACAACTTCACATCCATATACCAACGAATATGGAGTAGCTCCTGTAGGTGTGCGTACGGTGGTGCGATAAGCCCAGAGTGCTTCACCGAGTTTATCGTCCCAATCCCGTTTATTAGTCTTCACGAGCTTTGACATGATCTTGATGATCGTCTTGTTAAAAGCCTCAGCTAATCCGTTCGCAGCGGGATAATAAGCTGTTGACGAAACATCTTGAATCTTAAACTTGTCACAGAACCTGACGAAAGCGTTGCTTATGAACTGTGGACCGTTGTCATGAATGATCCTTCTCGGCACGCCGTGTCAGTATATGACATGATGCTTGATGAAATTAATGACGTTGTTCGTCTTCACTTCTTTAAGCGGAATTGCTTCAGCCCACTTTGAGAAGTAATCCGTGATTGCGAGAATAAATCGATCACCTTTGACTGAAGGGGGGAAAATAGGACCGACAATGTCCATACCCCATGTTTCGAACGGCCAAGACGTGGTTGACGTATGTAACCGCTCCGATGGTTGGTGCATATAATTTGCATGCACTTGACAAGCGTGACATCCTCGGGCATATTCGATCGCGTCACGAACCATTGTTAGCCAAAAATATCTCATTCTTCTGATTCGATCATACAGCTTGGGACCAGGCTGATGCGCACCGCATTCTCCTTCGTGTGCTTCCTTAAGAACTTCTTATGCTTCTTCGTTCAAAAGGCATCGGAGTAGCAAATCATCATACCCTCGACGGTATAATGTACGGGTCTCGGCATTATAGAAGAACCTTGGTGCTCTTCGGCGGATTGATTCCCTTTCTTTTACATCCTCTGGCAAAATACCATATTGGACGTAGTCAATGATAGGAAAACGCCAATCTCGGGACTCAGACCCGATTTGAGTTGAGTTCACCTCCTTGGCGTTTATGTTCTTGTCATCTTCCTCTTCGATATCCATATTGTATATGGGTATGCAGAGTTGATGTGATCTTACTGTAACTAGCAGTTCAGTTTCAGGCGGCTGCACAAGTGACACTGCTAGTGCTGCCAGTGCATCCGCATAAGCATTCTGGAGACGAGGGATGTACTCAATGAAGAATTCCTCGAAAGAATCTGCCATTTTGACGGCCTCCTGGTGGTATGGGATCAGGTTTTGGTTCCTGACTTCATACTCTCCACGGACTTGGTTGACTATCAATTGAGAATCTCCAAAAGCTTCGAGATATTTGACCCCCAGCTCCTTGGCGAAACTGAGTCCAATGAGGAGCGTGTTGTACTCGGCTACGTTATTGGAACACGGATTTGTCAATGAATAAGCCCGAGGCATCACATGCTTCCCCGGAGAAACTAAGATAACTCCAACTCCGGAGGTGACTTTAGGACATCCGGGGGTTACTGCCTTATTAACTGCTCTCGAAGCACCATCAAAGTATAATTGCCATACTTGTTGATGCGACATGGTGTTAACCTCGTGGGTTTCATCCGGCAAGTCATCATATACTTCTGCCGTATCTGTTGTCGGGCTTGCCGCCAAAAGATCACAAATCGCTTGTCCTTTGACTGACTTCTGCTGTTTGAAGTGCAAATCATACTGGGACAAGAGAAGGGCCCACTTTGCTAACCACCAATTCATCGAACCCGGTTGCGTCATAAATACCCGTACTGGATTAACGTTAGAGATAACGTAAATCGTCTGCCCGACCAAGTAATGCCGCATCTTTTGTACCGCGAATACCAATGCGAGGCATTCTTTCTCAATCATCGGATATCGGGACTCGGTGCCTACCAAAGTCCGACTTAGGTAATAAACTGCCTATTCGTGACCATTATCATCGTCTTGTGCTAATAAAGCACTTATCGAATGGTTCATCGCCTTGATGTAAATCAAGAACGGTTTACCTGATTTTGGTGCGACAAGAACAGGAGGATTCGTCAGATACGTCTTGATATCTTTGAGTGCTTTTTGGCAGGCGTCGTCCCAAATAAATGACACACCTTTCTTGTTTAGTTTAGAGAATGGTTGGCACTTCCCAGAAAGATTTGAGATGAACCGCCGGATGTAAGCTAAACGCCCTTGCAATCCTCTGAGTTCTCTTAGATTTCTCGGGGGTTGCAATTCATGTATCGCCTTCACCTTGTCAGGATCAATATGTATGCCTTTAGTGGTGACGACGAATCCAAGGAATTTTCCACTGGACATTCCAAGGAAGGATTTAGTGGGGTTCATCTTCAATTGATGACTCCGCATGAGATCGAACATCGTCTTCAAGTCCTTGATGTGATCTCCTTTGTTGCGGCTTTTTACAACCAAATCATCAACGTAGCACTCGACTGTTTTCCTGAGGTGCTTCTGGAAAATCTTCGTCATCGCTCGTTGGTATGTGGCACCTGCATTCTTTAGACCAAAAGGCATCACTGTGTAGTAGAAGACACCGAGGGGCGTTCTGAACGCTGTATGCTTCTCATCATCCGGGTACATCTTGATTTGGTTATACCCCGAAAAGCCATCCATGAAGGACATCCTCTCAAATCCGCACGTATTGTCGATGATGACGTCCGTGGTTGGGAGGGGAAAGTCGTCTTTCGGACATGCCGCATTCAGGTCCCTGAAGTCGATGCATATCCTGATCTTACCATTTTTCTTCATGACTGGGACAATATTAGCTAGCCAGTCTGGATGTTGCTCCTCTCGGATAAATCCTGAGTCGATCAATTTCTTAACCTCCGCCTCAATGGCTTCCATAATCTGCGGACGAAACCGTCTCTGCTGCTGTTTGACGGGTTTGGCATCCGACTTGATATCGAGGCGGTGCATTGCCACATTGGGGTCGAGCCCTGGCATGTCTTCATAGTTCCAAGCGAAGACGTTGATATATTCCCTGATGAGAGCAATTAATTCCTCCTTCTCATCTGGGGGAAGACTATCGCTGATGAATATGGGCTTTGGGTTGGCTTCATCGCCCATATTAATTTGGACTATTTTATCCTCGGTGGGGGGTTCCCTCTGTTCAAACCTATCGCCGTACTGTATGTTTAGGTGATGAACCCATGGGTCTTCCCACGTTGGCATTTGATCGTCGTCCTCCATCGTAGATGGATCAGCTGTAGTCATGTTCGACATTAGGGTTTTGAATACTTCCCCCAAACTTGTATCGGAGTCCCATTCTGAGGGATCTGACGAGTACCCATCCTTAGCTTTGTTAGCAATTTGATCGATAATTTGCCAACCACATTCATCATCAGACGAGGAAACGTAGCCTAAGCCTCTTTTGTGACGGTAATAATCATCCGGTTTCCCTTTTGGTACATATGCCGCTTTGACTGGGATACGGGAACCTCGATCGAAGTATAAACCTTCTCCGAGTGTGAAATCATATCCCTGTTTTTCCATGAGCTTGCGCGCTTCCGGACTATACTTAGATAAATGCAGGCCAGATTTGTCATCATCCTCATCTTCTCTTAGGAAATGATCCGGCAACGGAAAATTCTCTCCTTTACCGTAAATCACTTCTTTTTTGCCTCCTATTTTGGCAGGAACGATCAGGGTTGTTCCGAAAAAATGCTGGAGGTGTTTCTTTGTTACATAAGACGATCGGAGTGGCGTGTATAAATCGGGATTATCATATAATCCCTTTATCGCATCATCAAGAGACAGCGAGTACTCTAAATCATCATTTATTTCGATATTGGCAAGTTTCCAGTTACAACTGCCATCTGACGATTGTTCATCGTCAAGATTGATTACAAAGGGTACAATGTCATTTAAAACAAAACCTCCATTGTAATTGAATCCGGCCTCGGAATCAGCTTCTTCTCCGCTGTCCGTGCCCTGGACCGATGGTTCAGTATCGGATTCATTACCATAAAGGAGAGAATCAGTGAAATAATTCTCAAACCCTTTAAATGGTTGTTTATCCGCGACCACCGTCCTGACTCTACCATCTGTGTCGACATATTTCAGACACTGATGGAGAGTGGAAGGAATTATAACATTACTATGGATCCAAGACCGACCCAGTAGTAAGTTATATGATGTCTCAGCATCAATCACGTAACACGTGACCTCCGTCTTCAGATCACCCATTTGACATTTTATCCGGATCTTTCCCAAAGGCCTTGACCCGCTGGTGTTGAATCCGTAAATGATAGTGCCTGTAGATGCCAATTTGCTGACCGGAATGCCGAGGCTATGCATCAAGCGAAGCAGCATAATACTCACAGCGGAACCCGGATCCATTTGGATTCGGTTGACTTCGCTGGAGCCAACGTACCCAATGAAGTACAGGGGTCGATCATGGTTCGAATTCTTCGTCTGCATATCCTCTTTGGTGAATGTAATGCAGGGAAGGTTCTTAGCCGCTATATTGCATTGTTGAATTGACGGTTCTGGCTCTTCCGGTACCGGCTTGATCCGAGTGAGGAATGCTTCTGAATCGGCCAAGGCTTCTCGTAATGCCTCCCTGGTCTCTTTAGACAACCGCAGCAACTCATACAGCGTTATTCGCGCTGGAATATTGGCTAATTAAGCCATGATATCGAAAACACGCGGAGTTTTCGAGCTCTCCGGTTTATCTCTTCCAATCGGACGATTGAAACGAGACTGCTTCGGATTCTGCACCTCTTGGGGTCTCTTTTCTTTCTGCTGATCCGTCGGCTGTCGTCGAGCATCTTCAACTGGTCTAGGAGTCGTGATCACCCCCAGCTCCGTGAGAGTTTTAGCTGGTCCCCGTTTAGTCACCCCTGCTCAGCTAACTGATCACTAGGAGATGGATATTTGAAGTGATACTCATTTCCGCTCCGGGTCGCAAAGACTTCTTGTTCTTCTTCGGAGAGCGGGAAAGCTAGGATTCTTTCGTCATCTTCTCCTGGGATAGCAGAGACTTCGCAGCAAGACTTCCCTTTTCCTTTTGATTTCTTCTTGGATGACGATCTGGCCCATTGTTCATCTTCAATCAGGTCGGGGTGAACCCAGAGAATTTCGCCGTTTGGGGCTGTGTGTGGCACGAGTCATTTTTGACGCTGTCCATGCGGGTCTTCGTTTACTATCTTCATTCCCACTTTGGTGATGCGTTTTGGTTCAAACCACGCTGTGGGCACTGATCCAAAGCTGATTGACACAGCATTGGCTCCGACATTCTTGGACGGCTTTGGGGTTATGACACCTACATCAATCAACGCCTGGATCTTGTCTTTGAGATGATAGCATGACTTTGTAGGGTGATGGACCGCTCTATGGTATGCGCAATACTTCGGATCCATCACTTTGCTAGCCCCTTCTTGATCCACAATCGCCGGCAGCTGGATTTTGTTATTCTCCAACAGGTACTTAAAGATGCCAGGAACTTCGTCATCTTTGAAAGAGTACACTTTAGGAAACCTCGGCTCCGAAGACTTCTGCTTCTGAGGCCGTTGTTGCCATTGCGACTGCGACTGTTGTGGCGCTCGTTGCTGCTGCTGTTGCTGAGGTTGCAATTGAAAGGTTTGATTATCATCAACTGCATTAGCATTTGCCTTACCTTTCCCCCGTGGGACGAAATTCTGTTGCGGAGCATTCGTCGCCTGCTGGCCTCTTTCCGCCTTCTTCCTCTTGAGGAACCGCTCGGCTTGCTCTCCTCGGACCTTCAAATCCTTCCATGTTTTGGATGGCGCTGTCCCCATTGCTTCCAGCACATCCAATGCGAGGTTGTTGTGGCAAGTCTGGAGAAGAAACTCCTCGGTGATCGGGTCCCGACAGTTCATCGCCTTGTTCCGGAACCTCTTGACGAAGGTGTCGACCAACTCCCCGTCCTTTTGTTTCTCGTCAAGCAACGACCCAATGGATATCTCGGTGTCGTCGTCGAAGAAGTTAGCGAGGAACTTAGTCTCCATGTCGTCCCAGCTATTCACGCTTCCTGGCTTGAGGCGACGATACCAATCGAAGGCGGCTCCACGAAGAGTGCCAACGAAGGACCGTACCATCAAAGGCTTATTACCAGAGATAACCCCCAGGTGTGATTTGAAGTAAATCAAATGCTGAGTGGGTGAACCCATCCCATTAAACGGCGTGAAGTTAATTAGACTGAACTTCGCCGGATATGGGATTGATTCTCACTCTCTTGGGTATGGACAAGGAATGCCCGTCTTTTTCGTCTCTTGAGCGGAAATCAATGTATTGATTTTGCTCTCGAGGTTTTTAATTTTCAGGCTTTCACCTGTGTCTTCGCTAGCATTCTCGTTACCACCCCCTGCGTTGACGGGAGGATTATTGGCATTATGAGCTCCATTTGTATCCTCATCTTCCTGATGAACTTGGTTACGACGACTTGGTTCGCCTTGCTGGTTCGTCAGTGCTTGGATCTGTTGATCATGCATCTCTCTCATGTTCTGCATGGCCATCTGCATTTCGAACCTGAAGCTCTCCTGTTGTTTAGCCAAGGCGTCTTCAAGCATCTTGGCCACTTGCTCCGTATTTATCATAAGTGCCTCGCGGGGTTGTCCCTCGCTGGATACCGTATTATCTGATGCAACTGCAGAGCCCGCATCCGATTCTTCATCTTCTGAAGGTACCCTTGTCCGAACCCTACCGTAGGTTCCTCATTTGATGGCCCCAGACTGTAAACGGGTCATAGGCCGGGATGCTTGCGGAATCGACTCGGGATTATTCCGTGCTGATGTCCCTTTGCTGATCATGTTAGTGGTGACCCTCGGAAATTCTCCGTCTTCAACCATCGTTCTTCTTCGTCGGAAACGTCTAGGCCTTGGCTTTGGCGTTTTAGTGCTGAGCCTTTCGAAAACCGAAACTCTTTCAGGGACCGTCTTGATGCAGTTACACTCAGACAATACCACCCGAATGAGTTTGGAACAGGGGCATTGAGTCTCTAGTCTTTGAGGACTCCTCTTCCTGGTTTTCCTCGTGCTCCCATCACGATAGTACAACTCGTCGGCTTGACGGTCGGAGTAACCTATCGTGTGTTGACACAACTTCTTAGGTATAACGTCGTCATCAGACAACAACGCTTTCTTCTGAGGGTGAATTGCCTTCTTTGGGCTTTTAAAAGTTACGCGCCTCGAAACATGCCTTTGCGGGCGTGAGTTCTCAGCAGGCTCCTGGACTTCAATGCGCAAATTGGTGTGCGCGGCTGCCTTGAACTTCTTATCATGCTAAAAGTGATAGCGACCCCCAGCATGTTGAGTCGTTCGGGGCTTCTTCATCGGGCCCAAACGTTCTTGAACTAGAGCTTTGCATCGTCCATCGGGAAGTGGGCCGAGGCGCTCCAAAACTGACTTCTTTCTCCGGGATGATTCTGCGTGACCTCCCGGAGTAGCCATGGGAATTGTCGGCGACTTCGTTTGGTTCGCCGGAGGTTGAACCTGCTTCGAAGGCTGCAAAGGTTGCTCTTTGGCCTGAATCGCTACTTCGGACTTCGGCCTCCAGACTTTGCAGGTTGGTGGCGGCTTCTTTGCCACTTCCTCCTGCAGTTTTCTACGGGCCTCTTGGACTTGAGCCCGTGCCTGTGCTGACATCGCGCGGCGCTTGCGAATGTGCTCTTCCAATATCGAATGGTTCCGTTTAACACGGACCCATTCGTTGGT
Organism: Asparagus kiusianus; assembly: GCA_022839385.1. Lineage (NCBI taxonomy): Eukaryota > Viridiplantae > Streptophyta > Magnoliopsida > Asparagales > Asparagaceae > Asparagus > Asparagus kiusianus. Next base: position 12,416 of record BQKN01052636.1, on the reverse strand, counting down.
TGGCGGCTTGGAGGAGCTGCCATTCATCATTTGTTGAGGCTGCTTGCCTCTCCTGTTCTTCAGATCCGCATCATAGCGGATTCCATCTGTTGACTCCATCGCCTTAGCGAGTTGCCGCGCCAGGCGTTGACGTCGCCTCTGGCGGGCTCTCTTTGAGAGAGTCGCTACGCCTTCAGCGACAGAGGTGTTGGCTAGAACAGATCTGACCTGGTTGGAAGTTGGTGGAACTTCACCCGACGCAACTTTGGCGTCAATCGGGGTGAGGTCGTCGTTGGTAGCTTCAACTTCTTCGTACCAACGAACTTTTCTCCTGGAGGAGAACTTCTGGGATTTCTTGGACTTGCGGGGGGAGGTGGATCCGGACGAGGATGACAGGTACTCCTCGAACTTCTGTTGGTCGAACTCATATTCGACCTCCTCCACGACCGGGATCGAGATCCGCGGCTGCGACGCTCCGATCTCCGATCTCGGCAGCGAGATCGGCGGCTCCCACTGTGGTCGCCAGATTGTTCGTGGTGAAATTCGTTGCTTTCTTCTTCATTGATTCCATTGCTATCTTGAATAACAGTTTTTCGAGTTACAAAGATCCGGTCTTTTTATAAGATCCGGTTACAATGAAATCAAAGAAATTAAAAAGATTATAACTTTCTCCTTTTGCCGAACAAATCACGAGCTCCTGTTTTATGGTTGCTCGCTTGCGTGGGTTCTTCGCCTGTGCCGGGGTTTATCCGTGGATCACCGCGTGATCTAGATCCGGTAAGATCTACACGATTTGACGGGTGCTATTTCACGAAGGAAATAACAGCCGGGGGGTACTATTTCACCAAGGAAATAGTAGCCTTTAGTTCTCGGGATCAAAGGCCAAGCTTTGATCCGGAGTATTACCTCGTGTAGATCTCAGATCTAATTTTCTCTCTCGAACTCCTACCTTTTGTGACGTGGATGCTCGCCAAGAACCAGATCTGAATGTCCAAGTCTTTAAGTCTTCAAAACTCCGAAGTGAGATCTCAATTCGGCAGAGTTTTGGCTCCAAAAGTTCCAACCTCTCAAAATGAACCAAGGGGGGCCTATTTATAGGCAACCCTTACTGTGCCTTGGGCACAAGGAGGCCGGCCACCAAGTGGCTCGGCCACCGAGCCACCAACAGGTGGCTCGGCCGGCCACCCTGGTGGCTCGGCCACCGAGCCACCATGTGGTGGCTCGGCCACCGAGCCACTTAGGTGGCTCGATGAGCCGCCCTCCAGGTGTTTGTGGTTTTACCTTTTTGTGTCCGTTTTCCGGTTCTGCGCTTCGTTGTTGATCTGGACTTTGATTTGGTAGTCTGAATCCTGATTTGGCAGTAAATCCATCTTAGTGTTTGAGTTCGAATCCGCTCTATGGTTGGATGACTCGTTTACTCCCCGAACCGTTGGCTTGATTCCGCACGCGAATGGATGCATTCCGTCACTTGCGTGCGATTCGTTGACCTCATCGCCTCGTTAATCTGCTTCGTTGCGTGTCACTTGGCTTCAGTGTTGTAGACTGACGCTCGTGTTTATATACGTCACCCGATGGTTCGTTCGACGTCGTCGAGCTGTGTTAAGGGACCTATAGGTAGTTTTATACGCCTACAGATACCCCCTCCAAAGTATTTCAACCTCGTTCTTTTATAGAAGAGACTGGAATACTTTGGATATGATTGTCCCATCCTTCAATTGATTACGTCGGGATATTTGGAGTGGCTTCTATTCTTGATTCCTTCAGTCCCCCAGGCTATTCGGTGCTTTGTCGAATGTCTGTAAGGGTTCCGGTGCTACATTTATTGTCTGACCGTCTGTCGGAACTTTGAACTTGAAGTTAATTCTTGATTTCCTGACTTTTTAGCTCGAGTTGGTTGTTTCAACATAGAACTGACCATCGGTCATCGGCGTTGAATCTTCATTTACAACGCGTTGTCCGGCGTTTGAGCTTCCTTGTGACGCGTTGTCCGGTGTTTGAGCTTCCTTGTGACGCGTTGTCCGGCGTCCAAGCTTCCTTATGACGCGTTGTCCGACGTCCAAGCTTCCTTGCGACATGTCCGGTGTCCAAGCTCCTTGCGACACGTTGTCCGGTGTCCGACACAGTTTATACTCATACGTCTGCTGGAGTATACATAGTTTAAGCTCTTAAGGAATTGGAGCGTGGCAGATATTCGAGTCACGAGACCAATCTATCGAATTGATACGTCAATGACTCGTATTCATAGAATTTTTGGCAAATTCTCAGCCATCAACGGGTTTGATAAGCCTTTACCGACTACCGTTTGAGTCGGGCTAGCATGCGGATTGTTTAAGCCCATTCCGCATGTAACGTTAAGCTAAAAGAGTTAACCATTTTAGTGCTACGATATTGAATACGTAGACTTCGTCTTTCTCCTGTGAAAAGACTAAACAGCAACGTGTATGAGACGTTGACTTAGGATTTTTTGGCAAATCCTCAGCCTTCAACGGATTTGACGTACTCTTGCCGATTACCGTTTGAATCGGGCTTACATGCGGATTGTTTTAGTCCGTTCCGCATGTGACGTTACGCTAAAGGAATGAACTCCCTTAGACTTTGTGCTATGATGTTGAATACATAGACTTCGCCATTGTTACGGAAATAGGCTACCCGGCGACGTGTATTAGACGCTGACTTTAGGATTTTTGGCTAACCCCCAGCCTTCAACGGATTTGATTAGCCTTTACTGACTACCGTTTGAGTCGGGCTAGCATGCGAATTGTCTAAATCCGTTTGCATGTAACGTTGCGCTCAGAGATTGAATCCTCTGAGACTTGTTGCTATGACTTCGAATACATAGACTTCGCCATTGTTATGGGAATAGGCTACCCAGCAATGTGTATTAGACGCTGACTTATCCTTACTTAGGTTTCAGGATAAGATACCCCAGAATCGAACTCTGGTGTCTTTTTGGACAGTAAAAGACTAATCTGGTGACGTGTGTTAGGCGTCGGCATATCCTTTCTTAGGATTCAGGATGAAATTCCCCATGCGTGTAAGGCGTGGATTTTGGTGTTATTAATAACAACCTGCCACAATGTTAAATATGTGGGCGAGTGTTCTTTTTAACGGTTAAGAACTAACCGGCGGCGCGTGTTAGGCGCAGACTTATCCTTACTTAGGTTTCAGGATAAAATACCCCAGAATTGAATTCTGGTGTCTTCTTCTACGGAGAAAGACTAAACCGGCAGCGCGTGTTAGGCGCAGACTTATCCCTGCTTAGGATTCGGGATAAACTTCCTAGGATGAATCCTAGATTGATAAATTTTGGAAAAAGATCAGTGCGGGAAAGGAAGAATTTTATATTCTATTTCCCGGTCTTCTTTTAGGGTGAAGGCGAACCCGAATACAAGGAAGGAAGAATTTTATATTCTATTCCTTGATTCTGGAAAGGAAGAATTTTATATTCTATTTCCAGCGCAAAAGAAACTAGAAGTGAGATCTCCACTCCGAGAATCCGGAAGATCTAAATAAGCTTACCTTTTATAGGATTGGTTATCTAGATGAGCTTTTCGTTTATCGAAATGAAATTTTAACTTTGGTTATAACCATGAAGAGGTTTAACCAAAGAGAAAAGAGGGGAGCTCTTTCGTTTATCGAAAGGAAACTCTGAATTGAAAGTGGGCCTCTTGTTCGTGGAAAGAATCAAGAGGGGAATTTGTTGGTAGCTTGGACCAGAAAGACATTTTTGGTGGACTCACTGTCAATTGAAATTGATCGGTGAGGGATTTTGGTGGTGAAATAATTTTGGATTATCCTCTAGAATATTAAGTGTAATATTCTTTAAGGAACTTCCCGATAAATGGGTTATCCCGAATATACTAGGGATAGTACTTTTTCAGAAACTTCCCATTTATTGGCATTAATTGCCTGACGCCTTCTAGAGAGATGAGACGATATGCGCTGTTTGAGTAGACCGTGTCTATCACAAACGGTCCTTCCCATTTGGGTTCGAACTTACCCTTCTTCTTAGAATTGAGGATTATCGGTCAGCGAGCAGCGAGGACCAGATCTCCTTCCTTAAAGCTTCTTTGTCGGACTCTTTTGTTAAAAGCCCTAGATATTCTGGCTTGATAAAACTCAATATGTTGTTGAGCTTCCAAGCGCCTTTCATCCAACATTTCGAGTTCTTCGAGACGTTTTTGATGTTGCTCTTCAGTCGTCATCTCAGTTGCGAGAGCGATTGGAAGAGATGGGATTTGAATCTCCAAAGGTAGCACAACTTCACATCCATATACCAACGAATATGGAGTAGCTCCTGTAGGTGTGCGTACGGTGGTGCGATAAGCCCAGAGTGCTTCACCGAGTTTATCGTCCCAATCCCGTTTATTAGTCTTCACGAGCTTTGACATGATCTTGATGATCGTCTTGTTAAAAGCCTCAGCTAATCCGTTCGCAGCGGGATAATAAGCTGTTGACGAAACATCTTGAATCTTAAACTTGTCACAGAACCTGACGAAAGCGTTGCTTATGAACTGTGGACCGTTGTCATGAATGATCCTTCTCGGCACGCCGTGTCAGTATATGACATGATGCTTGATGAAATTAATGACGTTGTTCGTCTTCACTTCTTTAAGCGGAATTGCTTCAGCCCACTTTGAGAAGTAATCCGTGATTGCGAGAATAAATCGATCACCTTTGACTGAAGGGGGGAAAATAGGACCGACAATGTCCATACCCCATGTTTCGAACGGCCAAGACGTGGTTGACGTATGTAACCGCTCCGATGGTTGGTGCATATAATTTGCATGCACTTGACAAGCGTGACATCCTCGGGCATATTCGATCGCGTCACGAACCATTGTTAGCCAAAAATATCTCATTCTTCTGATTCGATCATACAGCTTGGGACCAGGCTGATGCGCACCGCATTCTCCTTCGTGTGCTTCCTTAAGAACTTCTTATGCTTCTTCGTTCAAAAGGCATCGGAGTAGCAAATCATCATACCCTCGACGGTATAATGTACGGGTCTCGGCATTATAGAAGAACCTTGGTGCTCTTCGGCGGATTGATTCCCTTTCTTTTACATCCTCTGGCAAAATACCATATTGGACGTAGTCAATGATAGGAAAACGCCAATCTCGGGACTCAGACCCGATTTGAGTTGAGTTCACCTCCTTGGCGTTTATGTTCTTGTCATCTTCCTCTTCGATATCCATATTGTATATGGGTATGCAGAGTTGATGTGATCTTACTGTAACTAGCAGTTCAGTTTCAGGCGGCTGCACAAGTGACACTGCTAGTGCTGCCAGTGCATCCGCATAAGCATTCTGGAGACGAGGGATGTACTCAATGAAGAATTCCTCGAAAGAATCTGCCATTTTGACGGCCTCCTGGTGGTATGGGATCAGGTTTTGGTTCCTGACTTCATACTCTCCACGGACTTGGTTGACTATCAATTGAGAATCTCCAAAAGCTTCGAGATATTTGACCCCCAGCTCCTTGGCGAAACTGAGTCCAATGAGGAGCGTGTTGTACTCGGCTACGTTATTGGAACACGGATTTGTCAATGAATAAGCCCGAGGCATCACATGCTTCCCCGGAGAAACTAAGATAACTCCAACTCCGGAGGTGACTTTAGGACATCCGGGGGTTACTGCCTTATTAACTGCTCTCGAAGCACCATCAAAGTATAATTGCCATACTTGTTGATGCGACATGGTGTTAACCTCGTGGGTTTCATCCGGCAAGTCATCATATACTTCTGCCGTATCTGTTGTCGGGCTTGCCGCCAAAAGATCACAAATCGCTTGTCCTTTGACTGACTTCTGCTGTTTGAAGTGCAAATCATACTGGGACAAGAGAAGGGCCCACTTTGCTAACCACCAATTCATCGAACCCGGTTGCGTCATAAATACCCGTACTGGATTAACGTTAGAGATAACGTAAATCGTCTGCCCGACCAAGTAATGCCGCATCTTTTGTACCGCGAATACCAATGCGAGGCATTCTTTCTCAATCATCGGATATCGGGACTCGGTGCCTACCAAAGTCCGACTTAGGTAATAAACTGCCTATTCGTGACCATTATCATCGTCTTGTGCTAATAAAGCACTTATCGAATGGTTCATCGCCTTGATGTAAATCAAGAACGGTTTACCTGATTTTGGTGCGACAAGAACAGGAGGATTCGTCAGATACGTCTTGATATCTTTGAGTGCTTTTTGGCAGGCGTCGTCCCAAATAAATGACACACCTTTCTTGTTTAGTTTAGAGAATGGTTGGCACTTCCCAGAAAGATTTGAGATGAACCGCCGGATGTAAGCTAAACGCCCTTGCAATCCTCTGAGTTCTCTTAGATTTCTCGGGGGTTGCAATTCATGTATCGCCTTCACCTTGTCAGGATCAATATGTATGCCTTTAGTGGTGACGACGAATCCAAGGAATTTTCCACTGGACATTCCAAGGAAGGATTTAGTGGGGTTCATCTTCAATTGATGACTCCGCATGAGATCGAACATCGTCTTCAAGTCCTTGATGTGATCTCCTTTGTTGCGGCTTTTTACAACCAAATCATCAACGTAGCACTCGACTGTTTTCCTGAGGTGCTTCTGGAAAATCTTCGTCATCGCTCGTTGGTATGTGGCACCTGCATTCTTTAGACCAAAAGGCATCACTGTGTAGTAGAAGACACCGAGGGGCGTTCTGAACGCTGTATGCTTCTCATCATCCGGGTACATCTTGATTTGGTTATACCCCGAAAAGCCATCCATGAAGGACATCCTCTCAAATCCGCACGTATTGTCGATGATGACGTCCGTGGTTGGGAGGGGAAAGTCGTCTTTCGGACATGCCGCATTCAGGTCCCTGAAGTCGATGCATATCCTGATCTTACCATTTTTCTTCATGACTGGGACAATATTAGCTAGCCAGTCTGGATGTTGCTCCTCTCGGATAAATCCTGAGTCGATCAATTTCTTAACCTCCGCCTCAATGGCTTCCATAATCTGCGGACGAAACCGTCTCTGCTGCTGTTTGACGGGTTTGGCATCCGACTTGATATCGAGGCGGTGCATTGCCACATTGGGGTCGAGCCCTGGCATGTCTTCATAGTTCCAAGCGAAGACGTTGATATATTCCCTGATGAGAGCAATTAATTCCTCCTTCTCATCTGGGGGAAGACTATCGCTGATGAATATGGGCTTTGGGTTGGCTTCATCGCCCATATTAATTTGGACTATTTTATCCTCGGTGGGGGGTTCCCTCTGTTCAAACCTATCGCCGTACTGTATGTTTAGGTGATGAACCCATGGGTCTTCCCACGTTGGCATTTGATCGTCGTCCTCCATCGTAGATGGATCAGCTGTAGTCATGTTCGACATTAGGGTTTTGAATACTTCCCCCAAACTTGTATCGGAGTCCCATTCTGAGGGATCTGACGAGTACCCATCCTTAGCTTTGTTAGCAATTTGATCGATAATTTGCCAACCACATTCATCATCAGACGAGGAAACGTAGCCTAAGCCTCTTTTGTGACGGTAATAATCATCCGGTTTCCCTTTTGGTACATATGCCGCTTTGACTGGGATACGGGAACCTCGATCGAAGTATAAACCTTCTCCGAGTGTGAAATCATATCCCTGTTTTTCCATGAGCTTGCGCGCTTCCGGACTATACTTAGATAAATGCAGGCCAGATTTGTCATCATCCTCATCTTCTCTTAGGAAATGATCCGGCAACGGAAAATTCTCTCCTTTACCGTAAATCACTTCTTTTTTGCCTCCTATTTTGGCAGGAACGATCAGGGTTGTTCCGAAAAAATGCTGGAGGTGTTTCTTTGTTACATAAGACGATCGGAGTGGCGTGTATAAATCGGGATTATCATATAATCCCTTTATCGCATCATCAAGAGACAGCGAGTACTCTAAATCATCATTTATTTCGATATTGGCAAGTTTCCAGTTACAACTGCCATCTGACGATTGTTCATCGTCAAGATTGATTACAAAGGGTACAATGTCATTTAAAACAAAACCTCCATTGTAATTGAATCCGGCCTCGGAATCAGCTTCTTCTCCGCTGTCCGTGCCCTGGACCGATGGTTCAGTATCGGATTCATTACCATAAAGGAGAGAATCAGTGAAATAATTCTCAAACCCTTTAAATGGTTGTTTATCCGCGACCACCGTCCTGACTCTACCATCTGTGTCGACATATTTCAGACACTGATGGAGAGTGGAAGGAATTATAACATTACTATGGATCCAAGACCGACCCAGTAGTAAGTTATATGATGTCTCAGCATCAATCACGTAACACGTGACCTCCGTCTTCAGATCACCCATTTGACATTTTATCCGGATCTTTCCCAAAGGCCTTGACCCGCTGGTGTTGAATCCGTAAATGATAGTGCCTGTAGATGCCAATTTGCTGACCGGAATGCCGAGGCTATGCATCAAGCGAAGCAGCATAATACTCACAGCGGAACCCGGATCCATTTGGATTCGGTTGACTTCGCTGGAGCCAACGTACCCAATGAAGTACAGGGGTCGATCATGGTTCGAATTCTTCGTCTGCATATCCTCTTTGGTGAATGTAATGCAGGGAAGGTTCTTAGCCGCTATATTGCATTGTTGAATTGACGGTTCTGGCTCTTCCGGTACCGGCTTGATCCGAGTGAGGAATGCTTCTGAATCGGCCAAGGCTTCTCGTAATGCCTCCCTGGTCTCTTTAGACAACCGCAGCAACTCATACAGCGTTATTCGCGCTGGAATATTGGCTAATTAAGCCATGATATCGAAAACACGCGGAGTTTTCGAGCTCTCCGGTTTATCTCTTCCAATCGGACGATTGAAACGAGACTGCTTCGGATTCTGCACCTCTTGGGGTCTCTTTTCTTTCTGCTGATCCGTCGGCTGTCGTCGAGCATCTTCAACTGGTCTAGGAGTCGTGATCACCCCCAGCTCCGTGAGAGTTTTAGCTGGTCCCCGTTTAGTCACCCCTGCTCAGCTAACTGATCACTAGGAGATGGATATTTGAAGTGATACTCATTTCCGCTCCGGGTCGCAAAGACTTCTTGTTCTTCTTCGGAGAGCGGGAAAGCTAGGATTCTTTCGTCATCTTCTCCTGGGATAGCAGAGACTTCGCAGCAAGACTTCCCTTTTCCTTTTGATTTCTTCTTGGATGACGATCTGGCCCATTGTTCATCTTCAATCAGGTCGGGGTGAACCCAGAGAATTTCGCCGTTTGGGGCTGTGTGTGGCACGAGTCATTTTTGACGCTGTCCATGCGGGTCTTCGTTTACTATCTTCATTCCCACTTTGGTGATGCGTTTTGGTTCAAACCACGCTGTGGGCACTGATCCAAAGCTGATTGACACAGCATTGGCTCCGACATTCTTGGACGGCTTTGGGGTTATGACACCTACATCAATCAACGCCTGGATCTTGTCTTTGAGATGATAGCATGACTTTGTAGGGTGATGGACCGCTCTATGGTATGCGCAATACTTCGGATCCATCACTTTGCTAGCCCCTTCTTGATCCACAATCGCCGGCAGCTGGATTTTGTTATTCTCCAACAGGTACTTAAAGATGCCAGGAACTTCGTCATCTTTGAAAGAGTACACTTTAGGAAACCTCGGCTCCGAAGACTTCTGCTTCTGAGGCCGTTGTTGCCATTGCGACTGCGACTGTTGTGGCGCTCGTTGCTGCTGCTGTTGCTGAGGTTGCAATTGAAAGGTTTGATTATCATCAACTGCATTAGCATTTGCCTTACCTTTCCCCCGTGGGACGAAATTCTGTTGCGGAGCATTCGTCGCCTGCTGGCCTCTTTCCGCCTTCTTCCTCTTGAGGAACCGCTCGGCTTGCTCTCCTCGGACCTTCAAATCCTTCCATGTTTTGGATGGCGCTGTCCCCATTGCTTCCAGCACATCCAATGCGAGGTTGTTGTGGCAAGTCTGGAGAAGAAACTCCTCGGTGATCGGGTCCCGACAGTTCATCGCCTTGTTCCGGAACCTCTTGACGAAGGTGTCGACCAACTCCCCGTCCTTTTGTTTCTCGTCAAGCAACGACCCAATGGATATCTCGGTGTCGTCGTCGAAGAAGTTAGCGAGGAACTTAGTCTCCATGTCGTCCCAGCTATTCACGCTTCCTGGCTTGAGGCGACGATACCAATCGAAGGCGGCTCCACGAAGAGTGCCAACGAAGGACCGTACCATCAAAGGCTTATTACCAGAGATAACCCCCAGGTGTGATTTGAAGTAAATCAAATGCTGAGTGGGTGAACCCATCCCATTAAACGGCGTGAAGTTAATTAGACTGAACTTCGCCGGATATGGGATTGATTCTCACTCTCTTGGGTATGGACAAGGAATGCCCGTCTTTTTCGTCTCTTGAGCGGAAATCAATGTATTGATTTTGCTCTCGAGGTTTTTAATTTTCAGGCTTTCACCTGTGTCTTCGCTAGCATTCTCGTTACCACCCCCTGCGTTGACGGGAGGATTATTGGCATTATGAGCTCCATTTGTATCCTCATCTTCCTGATGAACTTGGTTACGACGACTTGGTTCGCCTTGCTGGTTCGTCAGTGCTTGGATCTGTTGATCATGCATCTCTCTCATGTTCTGCATGGCCATCTGCATTTCGAACCTGAAGCTCTCCTGTTGTTTAGCCAAGGCGTCTTCAAGCATCTTGGCCACTTGCTCCGTATTTATCATAAGTGCCTCGCGGGGTTGTCCCTCGCTGGATACCGTATTATCTGATGCAACTGCAGAGCCCGCATCCGATTCTTCATCTTCTGAAGGTACCCTTGTCCGAACCCTACCGTAGGTTCCTCATTTGATGGCCCCAGACTGTAAACGGGTCATAGGCCGGGATGCTTGCGGAATCGACTCGGGATTATTCCGTGCTGATGTCCCTTTGCTGATCATGTTAGTGGTGACCCTCGGAAATTCTCCGTCTTCAACCATCGTTCTTCTTCGTCGGAAACGTCTAGGCCTTGGCTTTGGCGTTTTAGTGCTGAGCCTTTCGAAAACCGAAACTCTTTCAGGGACCGTCTTGATGCAGTTACACTCAGACAATACCACCCGAATGAGTTTGGAACAGGGGCATTGAGTCTCTAGTCTTTGAGGACTCCTCTTCCTGGTTTTCCTCGTGCTCCCATCACGATAGTACAACTCGTCGGCTTGACGGTCGGAGTAACCTATCGTGTGTTGACACAACTTCTTAGGTATAACGTCGTCATCAGACAACAACGCTTTCTTCTGAGGGTGAATTGCCTTCTTTGGGCTTTTAAAAGTTACGCGCCTCGAAACATGCCTTTGCGGGCGTGAGTTCTCAGCAGGCTCCTGGACTTCAATGCGCAAATTGGTGTGCGCGGCTGCCTTGAACTTCTTATCATGCTAAAAGTGATAGCGACCCCCAGCATGTTGAGTCGTTCGGGGCTTCTTCATCGGGCCCAAACGTTCTTGAACTAGAGCTTTGCATCGTCCATCGGGAAGTGGGCCGAGGCGCTCCAAAACTGACTTCTTTCTCCGGGATGATTCTGCGTGACCTCCCGGAGTAGCCATGGGAATTGTCGGCGACTTCGTTTGGTTCGCCGGAGGTTGAACCTGCTTCGAAGGCTGCAAAGGTTGCTCTTTGGCCTGAATCGCTACTTCGGACTTCGGCCTCCAGACTTTGCAGGTTGGTGGCGGCTTCTTTGCCACTTCCTCCTGCAGTTTTCTACGGGCCTCTTGGACTTGAGCCCGTGCCTGTGCTGACATCGCGCGGCGCTTGCGAATGTGCTCTTCCAATATCGAATGGTTCCGTTTAACACGGACCCATTCGTTGGTTGGCGGCTTGGAGGAGCTGCCATTCATCATTTGTTGAGGCTGCTTGCCTCTCCTGTTCTTCAGATCCGCATCATAGCGGATTCCATCTGTTGACTCCATCGCCTTAGCGAGTTGCCGCGCCAGGCGTTGACGTCGCCTCTGGCGGGCTCTCTTTGAGAGAGTCGCTACGCCTTCAGCGACAGAGGTGTTGGCTAGAACAGATCTGACCTGGTTGGAAGTTGGTGGAACTTCACCCGACGCAACTTTGGCGTCAATCGGGGTGAGGTCGTCGTTGGTAGCTTCAACTTCTTCGTACCAACGAACTTTTCTCCTGGAGGAGAACTTCTGGGATTTCTTGGACTTGCGGGGGGAGGTGGATCCGGACGAGGATGACAGGTACTCCTCGAACTTCTGTTGGTCGAACTCATATTCGACCTCCTCCACGACCGGGATCGAGATCCGCGGCTGCGACGCTCCGATCTCCGATCTCGGCAGCGAGATCGGCGGCTCCCACTGTGGTCGCCAGATTGTTCGTGGTGAAATTCGTTGCTTTCTTCTTCATTGATTCCATTGCTATCTTGAATAACAGTTTTTCGAGTTACAAAGATCCGGTCTTTTTATAAGATCCGGTTACAATGAAATCAAA